>WOVY01002206.1:0-18294 GCA_013436015.1 Rhipicephalus annulatus | reverse complement strand
CGGGCTTTGTTCTTCTTCTTCTACGTATCTGTGTTCTTTAAGACATCCTTGTTCCACAAGCAATCAGCACATGAACATTTGTCTTCCGGAATAACGTCTTAACATCTCAAAATGAATTATCGGCTATGCAATCGGCTATGTATTTGTCCAACCTTTGGCTTAATCGAAACTTTTAGAGGAAAATATGCAAAAAGGAAGAGCACGTTGAATGAGAATGGATGAAAAAATTGGCGGTGTTGACGATGAGACACCCAGAAGAAACCACACGTGCTGTGTGCTTTTGCAGTACCTATGTTTCGCCTTTCTTTTTGAGGAATGAGTCCTTGTCTAGTTCCTTCGCACTTTTTTCGTTAAGGCCGACTGACGCAAAACCAATCAGATGTAGTTTTTCAAATTTCGAATCGCAGAATATCACAGTTTCAGCGGGTATTTCACGATTAAAGAGACCAACTGGCCTTACGGTGACTTACGGCGGACTGACTTACGGAAACAGTGACGGTTGGTATAAGCCATCCTCGCTGAGAAGGCAAACAGCACGCGCACTTTTTCGCTGCTTTTACTGAATAACACTACCCTAACATGCTTAACGGTAACTGTCAGAAACAGTGTCCTCAATACCAGGTGGCCATAACCTAAGCGGCATTACTGTCACCTGCTTCACCTCGGAGCAAGTGTCAAAACTTGGGCACCGTAATCCTGTCACAGTAATAACATTTGACGGCAGCAGTAACATGGTCTCGATGTCGTCGAGGTACCACTTCTGGCTGTAGCTCTCGCTGGCAGTCCCATTTATTCATGTCCCCATCACATATTAACACGTATCCTATTTGGTGACAAAGCGCAGCCGCTCGCAACAATCACCTGGAATCACCGTAATATTGTTTACTGCAGCACGCACCACCGCGGTGGTCTCATGGCTACGGTACTTGGCTGCTGACCCGCAGGTCGCGGGATCGAATCCCGGCTGCGGAGGCTGCATTTCCGGAGGAGGCGGAAATGTTGTAGGCGTGTATGCTCAGCTTTGGGTGCACGTTAAGGAACCCCAGCTGGTCAGATATTTCCGGAGCCCTCCACTATGGCGTCCTTCATAATCAATCATATGGGTGTTTTGGGACGTTAAACCTACATATCAATCAATCACTGCAGCACGCTACAGACAAATATTCAGTCTCCTCAATATCGGCCAGTTTCGTTTCGGTTTGAGAGAGCTCCAAAACGACAAGCCTCCGTGTCAGTGTCCTGCACCACTGCGCAGTCTTGACAGTAAACTGGTTACTAGTAACGCATTTTCGGTAAGTAGTTAACCTTTTCTGTAACTTGTAACTGTAACTAGGTGCTTTAAAGCTCGAGGAGCTGGTAATGTAACAAAGTTACTTTTTAATCAGTAACTGTAACGTAACAGTGAGTTACAGTTTTTGTTTTGAAAAAGTTCTAAAGCTGCCAATAATTTTAAAGGCCATACAGGGTTCGAAGACAGTGTTCTTCGGTCTATCTTTTGTTGCCAGACTTCGTTCTATTTTAACTTGATGATTTATGTCTGCGAGAGTACCGCATGGCAGACTTTACAGATATGAAAGAAAAGTACGCCAGTACATGCGAACGAATTCAAAACAAAATATAGTGTCTCCAAGTTGAGTGTTTTATACGTGAGCACAACAAAATACTTTATAGCGATAGAAAAAAAAAATTATAGAAGAAAGAAATAATAGCGATTCTTGTCTGAATCCGCGACACTATACTTAAGGACGAGTTTATTGTTTTCAGAATTTTTTTCGCGGAAATAGTTGTGTGTTCGGATGCCATCCGGAACACCACTCTGGGAACCATGTTGAAAGGACATCCTCCAATCGTTCGCCTTTTTCGAAGAGAGATATGAGAGCCGAAATATTTAGGTGGTTCAAGGGGCTTCGCAAGCATATCCAAAGCATTTTTTAGGTTCATTAGCGTTGTCGTAGAAAACTATAGGCCGGCGAACTCACTTGAAGTCGACTTATCGGACACTCAATCTCAGATTGAGCCGTGAGTCTAAGTCTGAGTGAGTCTGTTAAAGATAATTCTCATTATTGCAAGTCGAGTGAGTTCGACCCAGGAAAGTTTTGGTAAGTGTGAGTACGAGTAAGTTCAAGCGCAAGATGTATTTCTTGTGTGAGTCAGAGTGAGTTCCACTTCCTTTTGCTGAGCTGAAGTCATATCTAGTCATTTTAGGCATTACTATCAGCGTCACCTGGATTCCCGCTTATACAGCTATCCGAAAGCTGTGTCGTTGATACACCATTTGAATATTTATTGATCAGCGCCGTCAATTATGTAGACTTGATACCCCCCACTCTTCCATGGGAGCTGTTGATAAATATATGCTATGCTGTCATCTTTTCCAAGAAATGTGACCTTACGGGTTCGCAAGCACTCTGAACTTTTTTTCACCGATACTCTGTCCAACTGAAACAAGAACAGCACTGCTATCGTAAGATAATTGTGAAGGTTTCAGCTCCTAGCAAATGGCTCCCTCCTGCTTCAGCGGATGCCATTGGTGAGGTCAAGTTTGTATAATAAGGCGACGCAAATATTCGATGGCGAGATTGATGAAAACGTTTGCACGAGGTTGAAAATATGTTTATGACGCAAGAGATGACATAACAGCGGTAATGAAGCGATCCAAAAAGACTACAATGACAAGCACTGTTCTTAAGTCAGTTAACGTTTTCCGCACAACTAAACAAGGCTGGCAAGGTTTCACCATATGCGGCTTGGTCTACGAGTCACTGCAGAGAGTCTCATGCCGACAGCAGGGACAGGCCAGGCGTTGTTGAAATCCAGCAGAACCGATGTCGGAGAGAGAAGTCGTCTCAGGGACAATGGTAGACGCAGGTCTTGAATGAACCCAGGTTCCGGCACAAGGGACCGGCACCGGCTACCGAAACACCGGTCGTACTGAACGACCCACACACGTACTGCAGGTAGCGGTCTGCGTCGGAACCGGGACCTGACGAGTGTCGCGGCCTGCGGCTGCGTTGTCTTGTAACCTAGCTCATACCCAATCTGCTCATACCCAAAAGAGGAATATGCCACACTGTACCTTATAATGTAAATTTTGTTACACAACGCTTGCTAAAAAAGAGAGAAAATTAGATAACCTCCCCGTCACGTTCTCCAACTCACGTCTTTTTCTTCACTTCCCTCTCTGCCTGTCAGTCTTGGCTTTTGATCACCATTTCGTCTTTCAGGCTGTCTTATTGTCTTCTTCATTGACGCACCACAGAGCTCAAAACCTGCCACCTTAGTAACACTACACATCATAAAAGCTTATAACAACGGGGAACATTCCAAACTAATAAATTTACTTAAAACGCAGGCCTGCCACAATATTTTGTTGCATGAGTAGATTCCTTCTTAAATGACAGGGAAATTTACTGTTCTCAATCTGGTTTGTCGTCTGTAAGGCAAAACTAGAGGTGTCCCTCAAGGATCAGAGTTATCGCCACTGTTATTTTTTTATTTTTCAACGCACTATTCCTGTACAGATGGACGTGCAAGTACATGTATACGCCGACGATATCGCGTTTTTTGCGGCAGGTATACATTTTGATGAATGCGGAAGAACAACACCTCTGAAACCGTTGTCTTCAACAATAACGTCACGCTGGTCATTTCGTTGTGCTCAGTGGCACTTTTCTGGTTCATTTTCGCCATTTACACTGGTTTGCTACATTCGTACGTCAAAAAATACTTGGGGCCCACATTTGCTTTATCTCAAAGTAATATGGATTCATCGCATGCAGATCTCTTCAATTCTCGCATTTGGCACAAGCGCCTATATGTATGTATAGGCACAAGCGCTTATATGCACAGGTACATTTGTATGATTTTCTAACTCACTACGCTCACTACTTCCATAGAAAGTTACCACTTTTATTATATAAACTTTATTCTAGAAGACTGAAATATTTAGTGGAAAAGGGTATATGTAGACAAGATTTAGTGCGAACAAATGTCAAACGCCCATCAGTACACCATCGATGTCAAATTTAATGTCGCAAGTCAAGCATATAATTGCGGTGAATATCTCATGTTGATGTCAGAAGATAAAAGATCAAAACCTTCATACTGCTAAATAAACAAACATATAACGACATTTTGTCAGTTGGAAAATATTGTTGAAAACACCCCACTGATCACCGGGAAGTAACTTACACGGAAAACTTACGGGATATTAATTACTTACATTACCATTAAGATCCCGACTTACTAGGTCCCTTTGTATTTAGTCTGCATTCAATGAAGTGATAAATATGCTCGAAAACGCTAGCCTCTTCCCAGGTTACATCTAAAGAACTTGCTATCGTCAAAACTTTTGCTTAGATGCGAGCAATTCTGGTGGCATCTTGGCACGAACTTTTCTTTATTCCCCAATTTTAGTAAAAACCAAACGAGTGGGTGAATTTTCTAAAAAATACATGTTTGTTATCAGTTTTTTATCATTCTAACAGGTATGCAGTGATCTTCCCACACTCCCCTCCCACACACACACGAACAGCAACCCATTTGAAAGAAACACGCAGACACACGTACAGACGCCGCAGTCTGAACCTCGGAAAATACACAGCTGATGAACGTCGACCTGCTCCTTCCTGAGTACCTATTCGATTTATTGCTTGGACTTTCATGCCACAATCATCAGGTTTTACCTTTGTCATTTCCTTTGTTCCACGATTTGTCTTTTTTTAGTTACATTGTAACATTTCCCCTCTGTATTTGCGTTACATTGCCTTGAGTCCGTTCTACCTCCTGGTTGTGTGGGCCACCCCCATTTTATTTTTAGTTACTTTCGTTAATAGCAGGTCGAAAAGCACCCACGCTCGCACGCACACGCAACCACCGGGTGTTTCAATAAATGTGTCAGAATGTTTCATAAGTGTGAGAATACGAGAGCTGTTCCATGGCTTGAAAATTTTTTCTTGCTGCTGCACTCATTGTGATGTTTCACATAACTGCCTAGTTCCTCTGATTAAAAAGACACATTTCACTTTACTTAGTACTATCGCCAATGATAGAATAAAATATCTCAATATGCCTGTCGCAAGAAAAAGAGCAACTATATTGTCTAGACTTCGAACACACTTTTAAATTCACCCAGCACACACACACACTCATATGTATGAAACGTAAGAAGGTAGCGATGGTTAGGAGTTAGATATAGAAGCCGAGAAGGAAGAAGAAAGAATAGAATAAACATGGGTTTACTACATTCATACCTCAAAAATTACTTGGGGCCCACATTTGCTTTATCTCAAAGCAAGATGGATACATTGCATGCAGATCTTTTCAATTCTCACATTTGGCACAAGCGCCTAGCTCATATATATATATATATATATATATATATATATATATATATATATATATATATATATATATATATATATATATATATATATATATATATATATATATTGCCGCGTGCTAGCTGCATTTAGCCGCGAGATAGCGACGACAACGAAGAACGCGGACTTGCTCGAGAGGCGCAGCGCAGTGGAGTGAAGAAGACGACAATCTTAGCGGCCTTCTCTGAGAGCGTCTCTACAAGTCCCACTGTCCGTGTTTTTAAATAAACCCCCTGTAATTTATAACCAGCGACACTGGTGGAGGTGCTGGGTATTACCACCTCATGATCAGCACCCCTGTGAGAAGCCACAAGTCCAGCCCTACGAGACAGCCGCGCGTGGAGACGCCTGTGCACCGCTCAAGCCGTCGCCTTCAAGGTCTTGAACCAGAATTTGACCTTTAAAGGGAACAACACATCTGACAACCACCCCTACTCAACAAATGGCAAGGAGTCCTGCACAGGTGTCGGTCCAGAGTATGAGCATTCCTGAACCATTTCATGGCCGGCCGAACAAAGATGCGCAAGACTGGCTTGAGCAGTTCGAACGGGTAGCTAAATCGAACTACTGGAGTCTCGATGGAAAGCTCTTCCACGTATACTTCGCCCTTGAAGACGGCGCGAAGATGTAGTTTATAAACCGGGAGGCAACATTGACGACATGGGAGGAGTTTTGTCGTCGGTTTCTTGACACCTTCGGGAACGCGGACCGACGCGAAAACGCACAACTCCTTCTTGAAGGACGCACCCAACAGCTGCATGAAAGCGTCGCCATGTTTGCTGAGGATATGGTGCGCTTGTGCCACCGCGTGGACCCCAACATGCCCAAGGCTCGAAAGCTAAGCCATCTCATGAGGGGCGTCAAAGAGCAGCTATTTGTTGGTCTTGTGCGCAATCCGCTGACAACAGTGGACGAGTTCACTAGGGAGGCCACCGCAATAGAGCGTGCGCTACAGCAATGGTACCGACAGTCTGATTGCCCGGCCACCGGCGCAGCTGCAGGCGCCACCGCACTTACCGAAAACGACGAGTTTTCTCTACGCCACCTGATTAGACAGATCGTGCGTGAGGAGATCGCGAAGGAGAACGTAAAGTGCACATTGCAGTCACAGGCGCCCCCGCAGCAGGAGTCCACGGTAGCCTCCGTCGCTGAAGTCGTTCGCCATGAACTTCGACAAGCGTTTGCCTCACTTCAGCAATATTCCGCTCCATCGCACCATCCAAACTCGTGTACCTATGCAGACGCTGTGCGTCGTCCATTGGCTCCAGAAGTATCATACCAGCCAAACGGATACAGCTATGCAGACGCTGTTCGACGACCCACGCCCATGCCAGCGCCGCAGTACCTCGAACCGTTTCCTGTGGCAGCCTGGGCTCAGCAGGATTCTGTCAGGCGACCCTATATGCGGAAGACCAAGATATGGCGCACTGCGGATCGTCGGCCACTCTGCTACAACTGTGGAGAGCCAGGGCACATTTACCGTTTTTGCCCACATCGCCGAGCTGAATACCGCGGTAGTGCACCTACAGCTACGCGCCGACAGTTCGACGAAAGCCGTGCCCCCACCGACGACGACCATGCTAGCAGGCGGGAAGGCTCTTCTACCTTCCGGAAGCGGTCACCATCACCGGCTTGCTTTGGTTCACCAAGCTGCAGTAGTTTTGCTGACGCCGTCAGAGGTCGGTCACCCAGCCCACGGCGGAGAAACTGAAAGCAGCGACCTCTGGGTGAAAGGTTGCAAGCCGTCGAACTGCCGATAATCCCCCACTGCTGCCGAAACACGTGAGAGATGACGATGAAGACTTCGCCGAGAAAACTGTGACTGCCGACCTCGCTGTGACAATTGACGGCGTTGAAGTGATGGCCTTCGTCGATACGGGTGCAGACTTCTCCATAATGAGTGAACGATTGGCAGATGAACTCAAGAAAGTCAGGATGGAATGGACGGGCCCTTATTTCTGAACTGCTGGAGGCCAGATAATGACTCTCACGGGAAGATGTACAGCAAGACTCACTATTGAGAATGTGGCTTTTGTAGCCACATTTCTGATCCTACCGGAGTGCTGCAAACCTATGATACTGGAAATGGACTTCTTAAGAGAGTACGGTGCTGTGGTTAACATACGCGACGGTGTGATCACATTTGCCGCTGACAAGTCTGTGACCACTGATCCAGACCAAGAACCCAGGGTGTTACGTGTGGTCGACGACGACGTCTGCGTGCCACCACTGTCATGTATTCTTCTTTCCGTGTGTTGCGCCGTGCACTGTAATGAAGACGCCATAGCCGAACGCATCACTCACCTTCTTTTTCACCAAGGCATCGCCATTGTTCGCGGTATCGCCAGCTTAGTGAATGGGCGCGCAGACGTGCTTCTGACCAACTTCACGAATGAGCGCCGGCACATCGGTAAAGGCACGGCTGTGGCGTACCTCGAAGAGCTCGACTACTCTCACGACTGTCTTCTAATGCAAGGGGAAGCCACAGCTCAAAAACCTCCACATACACCACCAGTTGATATCGGTCCTAGTCTAACACTGACTGAAAGATGCCGTCTTATGGAGCTGCTCGACCAGTTCAAGGACTGCTTCTCATCGACATCACGAGTAGGTCGAACGCCTCTGACTAAGCATCGCATAATTACGGAAGACACAGCAAGACCGATCCGACAGAACCCATATCGCGTCGCTCAGAAAGAACGTGAGGTAATCCAGCAGCAAGTCAAGAAGATGCTAGAGGATGACGTTATCCAACCAACAAAGAGTCCTTGGGCATCGCCAGTAGTACTCGTGAAAAAAAAACGGCAGCTTGTGTTTCTGCATCAATAATTGTAAGCTGAACCATGTTACAAAAAACACGTTTATCCATTACCACGGATCGATGACTCTTTGGACAGGCTACGGCATGCGCGCTACTTCTTGTCAATGGACCTTAAAAGTGGATACTGGCAAATAGAAGTAGATGAGCGCGACCGAGAAAAGACCGCCTTCGTGACGCCAGACGGGCTTTATGATTTCAAAGTCCTCCCTTTCGGTCTATGCTCAGTCCCAGTCACGTTTTAGAGACTAATGGATACCATTCTGTCTGGCCTGAAATGGAAAACATGCCTTGTGTACCTCGACGACGTGATCGTTTTTTTCGGCCACGTTTGAAGAGCGTCTAAAGCGGCTACTGTCAGTCCTTCAAGCCATACGATCTGCTGGACTCACACGCAAACCGGAAAAATGCCACTTCGGCTTCGAAGAACTCCAGTTCCTGGGACACGTGATCAGTCGCGAAAGTGTGAAGCCTGACCCAGATAAAACAGCAGCCGTCGCAAAGTTCGCAAGGCCTGTTGATAAGAAAGCGGTCAGAACCCAACATATTAATCAATCAATCATCAATCAATCAATCAAGAAAGCGGTCAGGCGTTTTCTGGCTCTCTGCGCCTACTACCGACGATTTATAGCAGGCTTCGCACACACGCCTCTCCACTCACTCGCCTTACAAGGGAAGACATCGCATTTGTATGGGGTGAAGAGCAAGAAGCTTCATTCAACGAGCTGCGACAGCGTCTACAAACTCCACCTGTCCTCGCTCACTTCGACGAGAATGCACCAACAGCCATCCATACAGACGCCAGCAATGTGGGCCTAGGTGCTGTTCTTGTCCAATGCCAAGATCGTGTGAAGAGAGTGGTTGCCTACGCTAGCAGAACGCTGACACGTGCCGAGTCCAACTACTCAACAACGAAGAAGGAGTGTCTGGCCGTCATTTGGGCAGTTGCGAAGTTCCGCCCGTACTTATATGGCCGCGCTTTCCCAGTCGTAAGCGACCATCACTCTCTTTGTTGGTTGACCAACATGAAAGACCCATCTGGACGTTTAGCACGATGGAGCTTACGGCTCCAAGAGTACGACATGGCCGTAGTTTACAAGTCCGGAAGGCAACACTTAGACGCCGACTGTTTGTCAAGGTCACAGATTGAATCACCGGCTATAGAGGATGATGATTTCCCAGGTTTTTTAGGAGTTGTTGATGCAGCTATCATTTCTCGGCAACAACAAGATGATCGGGAGCTCAACTCGCTAATAGATTTCTTGAACGGACGAGCCGCCAATGCACCAAGAGTGTTTTCGAAGAACTTATCGTCATTCTGTTTACGGGACGGAATTCTGTACAAAAAGAACTTTTCATCAACAGGTAGAAGCTATCTGCTGGTAGTTCCTGGAGCTCTCCGCAGCGAAATTTTACAAGCCTGCCATGATGAAGCCACTGCGGGCCACCTCGGTTTCACAAGAACACTGACACGCATCAAAGAAAAATGTTACTGGCCAAGAACCGCAGCAGAGGTTAAACATTACGTCCGAACATGCATTGACTGTCAGCGGCGCAAGGTACCACCTGTCATACCCGCTGGGCTATTACATCCTATGCCCGTGCCAGAAACCCCCTTTTCTCAAATCGGAATGGATCTGCTGGGCCCATTGCCAACATCGGACTGCGGCAACAAATGGGTTATAGTGTGGCGACGGACTACCTCACCCGATACGCGGAGACCAAGGCGATCGCGAGTGGCACTGCCGCTGAAGCGGCCCAGTTCTTCATTGAGAACATTGTTCTGAGACATGGTGCTCCAGCTGTCGTCATAACAGACAAAGGTACCGCGTTTACAGCCGAGCTTTTGCGCACTGTGCTTACGCTCAGTGGCACAGCGCATAGGAAGCCGACAGCTTACCACCCACAAACAAATGGGCTTACAGAAAGACTTAACAAGACAATCGCTGACATGCTTTGCATGTACGTCGACGTAGAGCACAAGAATTGGGACCGAATATTGCCGTACATCACATTCTCGTATAATACGGCGCGCCAGGAAACAACAAAAATGACGCCGTTCGCACTAATTCATGGCAGAGAAGTTACGACAATGCTTGACGCCATGCTGCCTTACGATTGCAATGACTCAGGGACAGACGCCGCAGACTTCACTGAGCGCGCCGAAGAAGCAAGGCAGCTTGCCCGCGTCAGAATAATGAACCAGCAGCAACTTGACGCCCAACGGTACAACCTTCGCCATCGATTCAACCAGGAGATAGAGTCTGGGTTTGGTTTCCTGTACGACGACGAGGCCTCTCAGAGAAACGTCTACGCCGATACTTTGAACCCTACAAGGTTCTGCGCCGTCTTAGCGACGTGATGTACGAAGTCGTGCCCGACGCCTCCTCCTGTTCCAAACGTCGCCAGCATCTGCCTGAGACAGTGCACTTGGTCCGCATGAAACTTTACCACTCTCAGTGATGTAAACACTTGATGGCCGCATCTCTACCTGTTGAGCGTCGAGACGACGCTCACTCTGGCGGGAGGGTAATGCCGCGTGCATAGCTGCATTTAGCGGCGAGATAGCGACGACAACGAAGAACGCGGATTTGCTCGAGAGGCGCAGCGCAGCAGAGTGAAGAAGACGACAATCTTAGCGGCCTTCTCTGAGAGCGTCTCTACAAGTCCCACTGTCCGTGTTTTTAAATAATCCCCCTGTAATTTATAACCCGCGACAGTATATACATATGAGGAAAATGTAAAATCAAGGGCTCCTTTTTTGTGTTTTGACACGATAACAATGAGATATAACAGACCATATAGCCAAGAAAAGTATAGGGGAAGTTACCAGACCAAATTTTATATTAAATGTGCAGAAAGAGAAGTGGGTGAAAAGATAACTTGCCATGGGCAGTAGCCCAACCTGCGACCTTCGAATAACGTGGTCAATGCTCTACCGCAGAGCTACCATGGCGGCTATCCCCTCAGCTACTTTATTGGGTATACATGTGAATTTAAACGTGAGATTATCAGTCAGGGCCACTTTTAGCTATGGCGGCAAGTGTGTTACACTCTTATGAGCGTTTTTGGCGTCACGTAGCACGTGAACTTACTACGAGATGGCAGCCGACCTCGTATCCAACCTTAAGGCACTAAGTGTGTCAGCGCGAGACCCTCGGTAATGATGAAGGAAAAAAATGTACACTTAGGGGCACGTTTCTCCGTGTTTTACACAACATCAGTTAGGTATAACAGGCGATAACTCTAAGAAAAGTATAGGGGAAGTCACTAGACCGAATTATATAGCAAGTGTGAAGGAAAAAAGTGGGTGCTGAAACAACGAAACAAGGGCGTTGAAACAGCAAAAAAACACGCGCTGTTTTTTTGAGCATCATCATCAATGCCCATTTTTCTCATTCCCTGTGCTCGTATGCTTTTTATCTGATTTTTGTTTTCTCTTTGAAATGATGAATAACCAAGTTTGGTGAAAATAAATGTGTAGCCTTCCCTGCATTCTTTTTTCAGCCGATAACTTAGTTTGAGCCCCTTAGACAAATAGTTATTGAGACAAAATGTAGAGTTACTGATTTTGTGGAAACACAATATACACAGGAAAGTACCCAAAGTAGTAGAAGAACAACAACACAACACCCGTGGAAGGTTGTGCCGAGGCACAACCTTCCTCGTGGATGAAGCAGCTGTCGAAATCGGCAAGGCAAGGAAGCAGCGCGAGGACTACGACCAGTTGTGGCCCCTGTTGTACCCAGCAGAAAGCGTAGCCTTAGTGTCCTTCAGCATCGACTCTCAAGACTCCCGCGTCAACTACATGGACTCGAAGAGGCTGAAGCCGCACAATTTCTGCCGAGGCACAACCTTTTTGGCAACGAAGCAGCTATCAGAATCGGCAATGCAAAGAAGCAGCGCGAATACTACGACCGGTTGCGGCAACTGTCGTACCCAGCAGCAAGCGTAGCTTTAGTGTCCTTCAGCATCGACTCTCACGACTACCGCGTCAACTACATGGACTCGGAGAGGCTAGAGCTGCACCATTTCTGCCGAGGCACAGCCTTTCTTGTGGATGAAATAGCTGTCACAATCGGCAAGGCAAAGAAGCAGCGCGAGGACTACGACCGGGTGCGGCCACTGTCGTACCCAGCAGGAAGCGTAGCCTTAGTGTCATTCAGGATCGACTCTCACGACTCCCGCGTCAACTACATGGACTCGGAGAGGCTGAAGCTGCACAATTTCTACCGAGGCACAACCCTTTTTGCGCACGAAGCAGCAATCGGAATCGGTATGGCAAAGAAGCACTGCGAGTACTACGACCGGTTGCGGCAACTGTCGTACCCAGCAGCAAGCGTAGCCTTAGTGTCCTTCAGCATCGACTCTCACGACTACCGCGTCAACTACATGGACTCGGAGAGGCTAGAGCTGCACCATTTCTGCCGAGGCACAGCCTTTCTTGTGGATGAAGGAGCTGTCCAAATCGGTAAGGCAAGGAAGCAGCGCGAGGACTACGACCGGTGGCGGCCACTGACATACCAAGCAGCCTTCGTGTCCTTCAGCATCGACTCTCACTACTGCCGGGAGAACTACATGGACTCGGAGAGGCAGGAGCTGTGCTGTGTCTGCCGGGGGACACCCTTTCTTGTGGATGAAGTAGCCGTCCGAGTCGGCAAGGTAGAGAAGCAGCGCGGGAAGTACGGCCTGTTGCGGCCATTCTCGCACCCAGCCACAGCCGTCGTCAGCATATCCTTCAGCATCGGCTTTCCCGAAGCTTGAGAGAACTAAATACCGTCGCATAAGATGCAGCCTCACCAGCTCGGAGGCAGCACACCTATTGCTGTCGGATATTTAAAATGCCATTTAGAACAATCCCCTTTATTTTTGGAGCACACCAAGGCTTCGCAGGTACCCACTGCTGCCGGTGGCATGTGGGGTCGTATGGGCGAAGGCGAGAATACTCAAGGCTGCATCTAGAATGCTCTGCCAACACAAATTAGGGTGACGAGGTTTTCAATACGGTAGCGGTGGTCACCTTGTACCTGAACCTGCCGAAGAAAACGGCAAAGGCAAATCGCAGTATTCTTTCGTCCCTTCCCTGACAGGAGCCAGTTTGAGGTCGCACCTGCTTCTCGCGCCACAGTGTCGTCGTGTCTTTGTTGTGTGCAATTATCAAAATTATGTTAATATCTTGCAGTCGTTATATTTTATGCCTAAATTAATTAAATGCGTTCCGAAAAACGTTGTGTTCATGCATATTTTGGTATGTTCATTCATTGTGGACTTCACCTGTATTACTAGGGGCGGCAACACAGCTAGCGCGGAATTTTTTATTGACTTCATGTAAGGACTAAACAAAAATGATGAAAATGGAAAGTTCTGACCAAACAAACAATGTGATGTTGCAGGTAACAGGGAATCGGCACAAAATTAACTTCACGCGCTTCGGCGTTGTTCGATCATGAATTGAAATATGTCTCAATAAAGACAGTCAGAAAGCCACAATGGGCTTCTAAGAATTCATTTTCCGCCTTATGATAAGCTCTATTAGTTGAACGAGTGAAAATGCAGTGGTACATTGTAGCGGTCAAACGGTAAGAATAATAATCATATATCTAGATGCTTAGATGTATTGTCAAACACCCACCTTGGAGAGTGTTGAAACCTTTGAGAAATAAATTTTTTGCCCTAACAGTATTCGATACACCAAATCATGGAATTTGAAGGGACTTTGCTACCGATCTCTGTAGAATGGACATCTCCGTAAATGAACAATGCACCTTATGCAGACGCGCATTCCTACTTTTTCATTTTCCTCTGCTCTCCTCTGCCGTTTTGAAATTTTCTCGTATTTCTTTATAAAGGTGGGTGACTGTGCCCGTATCTCTCTTTCTTTTAGAAATTTCCGGTATTTGCTCTCCAATCTTCCTAAAATTAGACAGAAATAGCGGTGCTACAGTGAAAACGCCACGGTCCGCTGTAGAATGTGTTGGCCGAAGCGTTCATCCGAAACTTTCTTGTAATAAATGGGTCCTGCAATACTTTTCCAGGTAACCACCAAGGGGCTTCATCAAAGTAGTTTATTGCCCCTTGAGACCCTAAATCTTTGCATTTATGGAGTAGAACGTGAGAGGAATATTTTTTTTCGTAGAGCATACTTGAACTCTTAGGGCATGAAAACTGTTTGAATTTGCTATGCACCCACTATGTGGCCTTAAGAGAATAGGCGCCATGGCGTGTGCCTTTCGTAGTGGTGTACCGGCTCTCAACTACGGAGATATTATGATAATCACATATTCTGACACCCGTTGGCATTGGACTCTTGACCACGCACAATTACTGCAATAATTCTTGTTGCATTGTGAAGCATGTATACAGGATGCGTGTGTTTGTGAAGCATAAAAGCTACTTTCGATTCATTTCCAATAAGATAAAATTCTTTTCACTGCTTTCACAAGCAGGAGCGTGGCCGTGGATTTGTTAGCATCCGCGGCCACGCCTCTGTTTGCGAAAACGGGAAAAATAACTGATCCATTGTGCAGGATTTTCGGTACAACGACTTTATCAGATTTTAGCAACTTCAAATCGTCTCCTACTTTTGAGCTCATGTGTCGTGACATCATTTTCAGGCCAGCGGGCGCTGCTCGGTACATCAAAATGACGCTGATGGACGGTTACGATAGTGACTGCAACCACTCGTAGTCCTCGCCCTGCGTCCTGCCCTGCCGATGCTGGAAAGGTGACGTTGTTCATAACGGAAGAAGGTAAGACAAGTCTCTGAACACGTGCCTTTGACGGACGCGATCAGAAGACACACTTTTTATATTCTTGTTCTTGTTGCCATTGACTTTTGACTCATACCCACTGGAGAAGACGGGGCCAGTCACTGAGTTGTCGTAATAAAGTAAAGGAACTTACAAATTGAAAACGTAATACAAGTTATTAGAATATATTTTTGATAATCACTGATCTGTACCTATTATTAAGTTTTTTGTATTAGTAATAGGTAATAACCTTGATCAAAACCTAACAAAAGAAGGGGAGAACTTGCATTGTTTTGGTTCTTCTTCTACTGTCTAGTCATTCTTCATCCTTGTTCTACAAAAATCTGCAATTCTAATTTGTCTCACCGAATAGAAATCTCAACGCTCTTAACTAAGCTAACGGCTAATAATGAAATGCGGTGAGTGCTAGAAACTTGTTTTAACCAGCTTAGAATATTCATCCTTTCAAAGAGGAAACAAAAGTGCGAAAAAGAAGCAGACGAGCAAAAAAAAGCCCAGAAATTGGCTTTGATGATGAGGAATATAAGAAGGATGACGCGTGTTTTCTGCGGTTTCAGCACCTGTGTTTCGTCCTTCTTTGCATGATTGAGTTTCTGTTCATTTCATTCCCAGTTTTATTTTTCAGTTCTTCACATAGAAACTCAACCAGATCTTGTTTTTATAATATATAATAGCAATTGAGTACCGATTTTTCGAATACTTCATGATGAAAAGGACCATAGAATAACAAAAAGGTATCTACTCACCTGCGGTAGGTAGCCATTGTCAATGTAAGCCATGCTCGCCGAGGAGGCAAGTATGGCAGACACTTTCTCACTATATATATATATATATATATATATATATATGCTCCCCTGTAACATGCTCCCCTCTTCAAGCCATGATATTCGAGCAAATCCAGCCGATAAAAGAGCATTGCCAGATAATGTAATCAATCTTTCTTCAGCAAAGCTTTCAGTCGCGCAGATAGGTTCTTTATCGAAGGGCCTTAGTTTTTGTCCAGCAAACGGTGGGTTCAATGATTTTCAGCTCATTAAGGACCTTCACAACTTCGCCCGAAATATGCGCCTTAAAGAATATTTTTACGATCAGTCTAGTGACCACAGAAGCGGGCTGCTACTGCCTCAGCAGAGACACTGGACCCCACCTCCGCAACGTGATAGGTGCTTAGACCTATATATAGGCTGTACAACAAGATGTCATAGATTCTTACAAAACTCGTGCTTCCGATCGACACAACCTATCCACAAAAGAAAAAAGGGCACTTGAAGAGCTAGCAAATAACCCCGACATCATAATCAAGCCGGCAGACAAAGTGGCGCTATTGTCATTCTTATCAATGTGACTATATAAGTGAAGCTGAGAGGCAGCTCTCAGATCGAAACTTCTACAGACCAATCCCTACCGATCCTACAAACGAATACAAGGTTGAATTGCAGGACGCACTCGCACAACTTGTAAAAAATGAAAAGATCGATAAAACGATAGCCCGGTCACTCGTCCCACTCAGCCCTGTTGCAGGTAGATTTTATCTTCTGCACAAGAGACAAAGTAAATAACCCCGGACGCCCTATCATCTCTGGCATAGGAACAGTAACTGAATACTTATCCAGGTTTGTCGATAGCCTCACAAACAGGATCCCACCTATTCACGTCATATATAAAGGACACAAATCACTTCTTGAAAGACATTTTAGACATAGGTGTTCCCGACGATAGCTTTCTGGTAACACTTGACGTCTCGTCCTTGTACACAAACATTCCACACAACGATGGCATTTGCGCTCTCATCAAGGCTTACGATGATTGTTGCTTTGACAAGCCAGTTGATGGTGAAACCATTGGTACTCTCATGAAGCTCATCTTAGAACTAAACAACTTCGAATTCAATAACTTGCATTACGTTCAAACAAACGGTCATCTATGGGCACTAGAGTAAGTCCTAACTACGCAAATATCTTTATGCGCCTGTTGGAAGCTAACTTCATGGAGAATTCACCTTTGAAGCCATGCTTCTACAAACGCTTCATCGATGACATCATCATGATTTGGCCACATGGCGAAGCAAGTCTCTTAAGCTTCATTGAGAGTTTCAACAATGCCCACCCGCCATTACTTTCACCCATAATTACTCATCACAACCATAAACTTTCTTGACCTTACCGTCACAAAGCGAAGGACGGCTCTCCACAAAATCTCTTTCGCAAACCGACTGATAGGCATCAACTCCTCCATTTCCATAGCAGTCACGTCCGACATTGCAAAACAGGGATACCGTACAGCCAAGCTCATAGGTTTAAAAGAATATGTTCCAGCCACGAAGATTTCCTTTCAAATTGCCAGGATCTGAAACGTTCGCTCATTCAACGTAAATATCCACGGGGAATAATTGATGACGCCATAAAACGTGCTGACAAACTAAACCGAACTGACCTGCTCAACGCTGACCCCAAGGCATTGTGTACATCCCAGGTTAACCTTGTGCTCACCCATTCAACGTCAGCTCCAAACGTCACCGCAATTTTGAAGCGACACCATACATATTAACTGAAAGCAAGCGCCTTAAAAATGTATTCGCAGAGCCACCGAAAGTGGTGTACAGACGTGCACGTAACCTCCGTGATATTCTTTCATCGTCTAAGCTCGCTGCCCGTAAACAAAATGGCTCCGCTCCTTGTGGGAAGTCGCGGTGCAAGGTGTGTGGGCGCACATGGTAACTACGCAAACTGTCACCAGTTCATCCACTGGCTTTCAGTTAACAATCAGGGACAATCTAAATTGTGACAGTTTCAACGTAGTATACATGCTCGAATGCGATATCTGTAATCTACAATATATTGGTCATACAGAAACACGTTTAGAACTCGGTTTATTAATCATAAGTCGCATGTCAAAACCCTTCCAAATCTGCCTCTACCGAAACATCTAGCAATACCTGGTCATTCTTTCGACAATATTAAAGCAACGGTACAGGAATCAGGTTTCCGCTCACATCATGAGCGGGAAATGCGCGAGTCGTTTCTAATTTACAAGTTCGGTACACTAAACTCTGGAATAAACGAACACGCAGGCACACTCGCTAATCTACCTTGCACCACTTAAGGTGTCTCATACCCTTCCGAGATTTCTAGTTCATTTCTGTTATTTTACTTCTTATTTTGTTTTCGGCAGAGCCTCCTTGTTCCCAGCTTAACAAAACTCAGTTTACCTGTTTATTTTAGTATGTATACGCTCGTTCATGTGCTTCAATCTGCACGCATTGTATCATAATGATTTCAAAAGTAATAAGAGCGCGAAAACTTGACACAATCACTCACACACGCAC
>WOVY01002205.1:0-10591 GCA_013436015.1 Rhipicephalus annulatus | reverse complement strand
GACAAACATAAAAAGCAGATGACAATTACTGGCCTACCTTATAATATTTCATTCGCATAGCACGGTGGTTTTCTCCTTCCAGTGAAAATGCAGCCTACATAATGTGGTACCAAAGCATACGCAGCCGCCAGCACAGTTTTTTGAAAGAATCATTATTAGTTACAGTAAGCACATGGGCCGGAACAATAGAATCTGAGCACTAGTGACTTCAGCAGATATTATGACTAGCATGCGAGCACCCATAAGAAAGTAAATAGTTTTGTCCTAATGTAGAAATGCAATGTAAGATTTCACTTTGCGTAGGTTGTTGGTCAACACTATTTGTGTTGGTCACACACAAAAGCAACCGTTCACATGAATGCACATCTTTTTTCGCTCCTCAGAAAGCATGACGCTTCTATTCTTATCATCATATAATATCCACACCGCAAGCATGCAAAATAGATTCCTTATTTTGGGCCAATGAATACTCGCATTTGAATGTGTCACGTGTGTTGCCAGAAATTATTTAGCTTGAAATGCTTTGATTTTGTCACTTTTACTGAAAAGCATGAAAGAAAAGCAGCATGCATCATTTGAAACACATGGTCCCTTTGGAGAGTACGACATAATGCATGATTCTGAAGGAACACAAGCTTGTTAATGTTTGTGAAATAATAAATTGCTTTGTGTACATGAGACAACAAAGTAATGCAAGTAAGTTCTGTGGAAACCTGCAAGGGGGCAGAATGGTTCAGAAAGGGAAACTAGACAACCACCGTTTGTGGCACAAGGCCACAAGGAAATTTGTACGCATATCTCACAAGGAAAAACCTAGTTGCCGAAAAATTTATCCCGGTCCAAGGATCAAACCAGAGACCAACGCCTTTCCGGGGCGGTTGCTCTACCAATGCGACAACAAAATGACAGGTAGCAGAAAACAAAGGCATACAGGGGTGGCGCAAGGATTTCTTCACTATGGGGGGTCACCCGTGATACGCGAGTTTTTTCAAGGGGCAGGAACGCTGAGAACTTCTGTTGCTGTGTTTCACTATGTTTGGTTTTGTGGTGGCTGGGGGGGGGAGCAGGTGGAAATTTTCAGAGAGCTCCAGACCCCACAACCCCCCCCCCCTGCTGCCACTGCCCCTAGAGGTGTACTTACTGAATGGCAGGCAACTGTTTGCCATTAGTAATCCTCTCAGCAATTTTCTAGAAGCCAGTTTTCCATGCAAAAATGCCACTGCTCGAGAATTGTTAAAGTTGAACTCACCATGTAAGAGGCAACATATGCTGTTTACACTTGCATTGAACCATTTATTGTTTCAAACCAATAACTCGTATAGTAATTGGCAATGTGGTTGCAGACACACTTCCAAAAACATAATTTCAGTTATGTGTTCATTTGTAGTATCGCTGGTTCAGTTTGATGTCCTACATTTGAAAGTTTTGCTCTAAATTGGCAACATATATTTTTTGGCTTCGGTTCAGGTGGGTTTTGAGAAAACTGATTTGGATTGATTCTTACTAAAAATTACTGTTTGGGTACAGTTTTTTATTGGGGATGGACGTGACACCATGGTGGTACTACAAATAATGAACGAGCAAATATGTTGCGAAGACGGCATCTTACAACATGCATGCCGACTAGTATAAGCATGACGTGCACAGAGCCACCCTTGACTACCCATTCAAGGTTGCTTTCAGTGCAATAAGTTACAATTTCAATGATTTGTCAGGCTTAGTGCTTAAAGCTCGTGTTTGGACTTAGGTCAGATTTTATGTTGAGGAAATCAGGAGTGGAGAAGGGGGGCAATATAATCGCTATGTACATACAAATGTGAGTGCACATGATCTCGCACATTAAAACTGAATCAATTTTTAGGTGTTTCAAACATATCTTTTACCTTGTTTGTGGTCTGTAGCATAGGCAACATGGGAAGGAATGAAGCATTACTTGTTATGTCTTGATTTGCAGTGAGTATGTGAATGCACGATCAATTGAACTTTAGCGCAATGGTTTGCTTCTGTGCTTTATAACAACCCAGAGTCTTAAATTGTTTTTATAGTGCTAATGGGGCTGTTTCCATTATACTTGTTATATAAACAGCTTACTGTGGAACATGCTCACAGTGTCACATTTGCATGCAACGCATTCTGCACTGTTATAAAGGAGTGCCCAAGAAATGTGAGTCTGTACTACAACCCAAGAACGACGTGACATGTTTTCCTGTGTACCCTATGCTATATCCTGTGCAAGCTGCTAATAAACTACCTTGTGTAATGCAACCGTTATCGTCTTTCATTAGAGGATGCAAAAGGTATTCAGACAAAATTAATGAATTGATTGCTCATACCTTGCAGCAGTTTACAATTAGCATGATAGCACATGTGGCTCAATGTTCTATCCTGTGTCACTTGTTGCAAGCTTTCATCTCATTGTCTATTTAAGTAGCTTGCCAGAAGAAATGCACGTGTGCTAGAAGGTAAACCTTTTTTTCCATGACACCACTGAACCCATTTTAAATTTTAATCAGTGTGTTATCTTGGTTTAGCTTAGAATAAAAGACAGATACAAGGAAGATGTGCATGTCATTTCATTTTATATTTTTAGCAAGTGCTGACCTTTTGACACTTTATCACCGTGCTATACATTTTTAAAATAAATTTAGCGGAAGATGGTCAACCACCAGGACCTTGTTTTGGTGCCCCTTCTGCACTTGTAAAGCTTTATACTCAATAAATGCATGAACGAAATTGGCACTGTGCATCACCACTGTGAGAAGAAGAAACACCACAGGTGGATTTTTATTTACTGCTATTTGTTCTCACAATGGTGACATTCAAAATCAATAATTAAAATTAATATTGAATTTGTATAAGGATGCTGTGATAGTCTAGTTCAAGACAAGGGAAGAGAGCAAGATATAAATTTACTGCAAATCACAACAGACTTTTTTTTCAGTAACGTGGTTTTTCTGAAGCAAAAATTTTCTAGTGGAACAACAGCTACAGATAGAGTATTTCACATATTAAAAAAGTAATAACACTGCAAGTAATCATCTTCTTGGGGTGTTCATGAGTATTTCGAGCCATTCCTGTTCTGCTCTATGGCAACAGACTGTCACAGACAGACAAAATGTCTCATCAGACTGACTCAAGAATGGCTTGCAATTTGCTGATGATGCTTCAGTATTACAAGAGCAATATGAAAGAGACTCGTGTTATCAGCAGAAAACACTTCATGTTATCAGCAGAAAACAATTAGTGATCTACCCACTACATTTACATTAATACCACAGGTGACACAATGAAACGGCTCGATGGGCTAGTACAGCATGACTGATATTTTATTTTAGGATGATACAACAAAAACATTAGAATGCCAATGCCCCATCTCAATTCCATACGTCAGATCATGTTCACCCTGTAGTCAGTGGAAAGAGGCTGTGAATATACATCTTATGTTTAGTAGGGCAAGGAATATAACGTTGATGCAGCCCAGTGGCAAAGCCAGGGGTCGGCACACCAGGCTCACACCCTCCTCCCTTTTTCGAATATTCCCCCCCCCCTTAGTATAGAGTGCAAAATGACGCTTGATCACATCCACTAATCGGGCCCCACTTAAGATCATAGTGGTGCCCCTTTTCTAATTCCACGCCCACAAAACAAAATCTGCCTACACCCCTGTGGGTGCCCACACACATTCTGGTGATCATTTCAGTGTTGTCAATTGTTGCCATGACCATGTGTACGCATAATGTGAAAGCACACATTACATGTGCACTTAGAATAGAAGGACATGCGTACAAAAAAATAAAGTGCTGAAGCTCAAGCACTTTCACACCAGTCGGAATTCAGGATATTGTGGCAGATTTCGCAAAATAATCTATACTGGTTAACTTGGCAGCAAAAAAAGAGGACATCCAAATTGTATCACAAGTTGTCCCGAGGACAGCTAGTTAAGGCCAAGGCCATACCTTGTGCCAATAGAATGGTCTTGCACAGCGTAATACACTACGTTGTGGCTGCTCTTGTTTATGTAGCCAGAGTTAAAGCGAACAGAAGTGTTCTTGTCTCTTCGGAAGCCTTACACATTCCAACACATTTACATTTTCAGCAAAGTTTCTTTGCAAGAGCCTTAAAATTCATGAATTGCAGAAATGACAAATGGTTTGAATTTACTGATACAACTATGCCCCAAAATGACTGATAGCTGCAAATGTGTCTCAGAAGGAGACGTTGTGCACAGCTCAACTGATCATAGAGGGAATGCCTTGGATGCTGCCCATGTTTTACTGCATTTGGCACTCTGTGCCAGCTAGCGGAATATGAAATGGAGGAATTCAGGCTCCCCAGAAGAGACTGAGATATTTACTATTGGGAAAGCAGGTTTACCTCAGAGTGGGCATAAATATGCGTCAGTGAACGAGATTCACGGTTTCATAGGCGTCCAAAAAGAAAAATGCATTTCATTCAAACATGCCTTTCACTGGACTACTGTGAACATAGCCAAACAGAAGATTTCCTGCCAACAATTACTCAAACGGGGGAAAGGAAGCTGAAGCACAAAAAATTTCTCACACATCATCCACACAACATTCAAGTGGGTGGAGAAACCTAATATTCTGAAATGAAAACCTGGTTATGGTATGACATCATGTTAGTCCATGTAACATTGAGGCTATGTCGGGGTATGTAATGAACCATATTGCCAATGGCAAAAGATGATGAGGTGAGCAACAGGAATTTAGAAGTGAATGGATTGTAGCAAATAAGTTGTGAAACGTTCAGATGAGTTAAAATAACAGCAATGTTTGTGGTGTCATTTTTTACGTACACCAACAAAAATTGTAGACATGTGTTTTCGACAGCAACAAGGTGTCTTGAATAAAATATAAACGCGCATTACGCTTCATATTTGGATTCTTTAAAAAACAAGCTATAGCGCCTCTCATATGATGCATGACTACTTGATATGCCCATACATTTAATTCCAGCTTTAATGAATATATCCCACATGCTAGACATTTTCTTCTAGGCTGAAACTTCAATTACTTCAATACTTGTCGAGCTCATTGTGACATGTTATAGAGCAAACGCGAACTTGTATAGAGCAAAGTAAAGAGCGCGTCAGCAAGCCACGCACAACAATATACGCCAGCGCCCAATCATAAACATTACCGACCAGTCGATTCCTTCAGCTATTTGTAGATAGCATCGCGGTATCGCTGCGTGCAATGCCGCTGCCACTGTAGGCCTTTTCTTCATTGTAATACAACGCGTTTGTGCGTGTTGGCGCCGGCATTCCTGGTAGCTGTAAAAGATCGCCGTCGCGCCAAATGCAACTTGAGCGATACGACATGTGTGCGGTAACGACGACGACAACAACAAAAAGGGATCGCGTAATTAGCCTCGAACACAAATGACTACGATGACGCAACACTTGCTGCCGAAAAACGCGTTGTGAAAATGCAACAGCCTCAATTTCATGATAAACGCGGCGGCTTGAACCAACACATTCAAGAACTTGTCAGCGTCGTCTGCTGTTTGTGATGGTTGCCGACCTCGAAAACTGAAGCTCCGCGAAATGGTTACCAGCCTCAACAGCGTCGCATCGTCCAACCAGAGTGCGCATCAGAGTCGCTCATGCGGCTAGCGCTTGTGTTGCATTTTGGCGCGGGGCCGCCATTTCGCTCTCCGTTTGCGGGCGGCAGGAGTCCCGCATCGTGCGGAGCGGGTGTGCGGCTAGCGCGTGTAAGGGCCCTGAAGTTTCAAATGTGTGGCAGTGCAGGATGACGTCGCTCACTGACGCGAGACTGTCCTTCGCAATGAGGTACTGGTAGACGTCCTCAGCGGCACTTTCAGAAAATGACCCACTTTGTCCTCTTCGGTCATCCGAGGATACAGGACCTTGCACAACTTGAGCACTTCTTCAAAGTACGTTGTGCAGGTTTTCTCAGGACCCTGAGGGCTTGGCCTCTGCGTTTGCTAAGCACGCTACTTTTTGGCCACTGGATCTCTGAACCACTTTCTAACCTCCTCGACGAACGTCTGCTGTGTTGTCAAGCTCTCCTCGTGGTTTTCGTACCACCCAGACGCTACTTTTTGGCCGCTGGATCTACGAATCACTTTCTAACCTCGTAGACGAGCTTCTGCTGTGCTGTCAAGCTCTCCTCGTAGTTTTCATACCACCAAGATACGGTTCCCTTAAGGAAGAGGCCAACATTGGTGAGCTGACCGGTGGCATTCCAACCATTGAACTGGCTTGTCATTGGTAGAATCTCAGCCATGCGTCCACATCCTCACCAGCTTTCAATGCGAAAGTTCGTGGCTCGATGTAGGGTTGCCATGGGCGACTGGAGGCGGTCGGTGTTGGGAGACCGGAAGCAGGTGCCAGATGCTTGTTGTTCGTTTCAGAATCAATTTCTGGTGGCAGACATGCAAGTCGTCTTCTTGGGCGCATCGCCACGTATTGTGTCTCTGCAGTCAGTGCGTCGTCGTTATTAGGGAGTTCTGTTGTCTTACCCAGCATCTCTCACCAAAGTATCATGATGAAGCATGTTTATTTGAAGATTGCCTGATTGAAAGGGACTGAATGGCTGCCGCCCAGCACCGATCCACTCGCTAGACAAGTGCTTTTCGTCCTCCTCTTCTATTCGTCGTCCCTGCTGCATTAGTGTAGCAGTATTATGCGTACGCATAGTCGGCTTGACGAAGTTTAGTCCCCCAGGCATTCTCGCATGGAAACGCTTCAAGCATGTCGAGCAAATGGGACGCTCTCTGACACAACTCCTAGCGCGAAAATTGTGATTGGCGCGAAACCAGTGAACCGAAAAAAGCTTTGAAAAGGGGTCACGCAACCCTCTACAATATCTCTGTTCTATTATTACACTTCTTAAGAAGTATGGTCCACGTTTAGCACGGTGGCAAGGCCTAGCATTGCCATTCAGGACCTGTTCAGCTGAACAATCATGTAGATTCTGCACAATATATATATATATATATATATATATATATATATATATATATATTGTAATGACGAAAACCGAAACTGGAACTCTCTCTGGCACAGACTCGGATGCTAGAGGAGAAGACGAGGAGGAGAAAGCAGAATAAGAACAGCCGGCCTGCAGCAAAGGCGTTGTCTCTTATTTCTCGTCTCTACAATGGCGCAGTCGACAGGATGAAGACGTCTTACGTCCCGGCTTCGTCACCCAGGATACCCGCCGACGTGTAGCCGCGGTAAGCGTCGCTTGAGGACGGCGTCAAGGCCTCCTCGGCGGCTCCAGCACCCGTTCCCGGTACCAGTTCACGATAAGGAACGCCGTCACGCTTCTTCGCTGATGGAACCCGCAAGGCGTCCGTCGCGGCCAGCATCGATCCCAGCACCGACGGATGGCGTCCAGGCCTCCGTTGTGGTTTCGGGGAACTTGCCCAGGGGCGCGACACGTCACGGCAACCATGCGCACGGGCCTCTCTCACCTAGGGATGGCGTACATGCCTCCTCCATACCTGGCAACCTGTCGGCGCTTCAAGCACCCACCGTGTACGGCGTCGAGGCCTACCCGGCGGCGCAACACCGCTTCATCTACGCCACAGTACCAGGTCACAACTCATCACACGGGTTCCGCTTGTCTGGGAACGTCGTTGACGCTTCCAGCGCCCTGGAACCCATGTCCACGAATCCGACCACAGCTGGATTTCCAAGGGACGCCGTCCACGCGTCCTTGGTCAGGAATTGTACCACCTCGAGTACCGCAGTCACTGTATCCTCCGCAGAGGCGGGCCTTGGCTCTTCGTGCGGATCACACGACAGCGCAGCGGAGCTGCAGCATACCATTGCGCAACTCCGCGTCACGACCAACGCCCTCATAGCGTCGAGCTCCAAGCTATGTCCTGCCATCTTGCCAACATTGTGCGCACTCAATGCCATGTTGGCTGCGGCCGCCGCACAAAACTTCGAGGTAAGCTCGCCCGAGAACCGTCGCAATCTCCGGCGTTCTCTCGCGGAGGTATCGGAGCAAGTGAACTGCTTGGCGGGGGCACATTTCGGAGTTCTGCCCCGCCGTCCCGCCATCGCCGATTTCCTTCGCGCTACCGGAATTTCGCGGCTTCCAGGACGACGCCGAGGAATGGGTGGCAACCGTCAACGCTCTCGGAACGACTGAAGAGCAGAAGTGGGACATGGCCATAGATCGCCTGCGGGATGCTGCCGCAGCATGGCACAGGTACGAAGGCGTCGGGCAGCAGTCCTGGGCAGAATGGAGTGCAGCCCTGATTGCCGCTTTCGGACGGATTCCTGTGACTCCAGCAAGTCCAGCTCGATCTTCCCCGAGGCCGAGGATGGAGCCCAGGCAGCGCCCCGCCTCGAGGCTGCAATCGTTCGTTGCAGCTCGTCAACGGAATGCTGCCAGGAGTTCCCTGCTGCTAACCCTGACCGAAGTGGCTGGAATCCTACACTACAGGTCCCGGACTCTGCATCGGTATTCGACCTGAAAATACCGCCACCAGACCTTCGTCCGGAGATACGGCCCTCGCGCTCGTCGTCTGAGGACATCGAGGCACTCAATCCTATTGTATTAGACACAACTGAACCCTACCAGACCACGATCATGCTCAGCCACGCAGACACTCGGCTACCAAGGAACGTTTCCTTCGAGAAAGCCCAGATACCTAGCTACGCTGAGGCCACTGCCATCGAGAACTTGCCGAGGACCAGCCCTCCGGCTGTTTCCTCCCAGCATACGATGTTTGCACATGACAGTTCGCCAGAAGCCACCGGCTCGACTACGTCTGGGAGTTCTGCTGTGGTATTTATGCCCAACCATGAGCTGCGTCCCATCTCATTTCAAGAAATGGCCCAAACGTCATCATGGCTGCCTCGCAGAGCATCCCGCTGCAGTTCAGTCCACCAGCGACGGTGGGACAAGCACCAGCGTTTCCAGGTTACTCTGCGACCTTGCCGGAACAGTCAGGGCCGTCCACCTGAACTGCATTCTACGAGTTGTCAGGAAACGTTGCACCATGGTCGAGACCGACCACGACGATGTAGCCAACCTCGCCCACCTGAAGCACTGTCAACTGCTGCAGCTAGCCTTACCTACCAGAACATTGTCGTTTGGCCCAACGACAATGCTAGCAGTCATGGCCGAGTGTAATGACGAAAACCGAAACTGGAACTCTCTCTGGCACAGACTCGGATGCTAGAGGAGAAGACGAGGAGGAGAAAGCAGAATAAGAACAGCCGGCCTGCAGCAAAGGCGTTGTCTCTTATTTCTCGTCTCTACAATATATATATATATATATATATATATATATATATATATATATATATATATATATAAATTATGAGATCTAACAGACAGTAATGCCAGGGAATGTACAGGGGAAGTTATCAGAATCAATGGAATGTAAATAAGAAGAAAGAAAAGTGGGTAAAAAATAACAGCCATGAGCAGGAACCGAACCTACGACCTTCGAATAACGCGTTCGATGCTCTAACCACTGAGCTATCACAGCGGCCTTCCCTCCATCTACTTTTTTTTTGGGTTTATATGTGAATTTAGAAGTAGGAGTGTCAGTCAGCGCCATCTATAAGCCAAGCGACGAGTGTGCAACACTCTTTTTTATGCGCATGTGTGGCCGTCAAGTAGCACGTGAACCTATTACGAGCAGACAGCTGATTAATAGTCCCTTGTATACAACCTAATGACACCAAGTCTGCCAGTACGAGACCCGCGTTAATGAATAAGGGAAAGAAGTGTATACCCAAGGGCTCGTTTTTCCGTGTTTTGACACAATATTCGAGGTCGAGCACAACATTGCATTGGGCATTGATCTTTATGGATTACTCCTGCTGGGAACCGATATATAAAAGTCGCAATCGATCATTTGACGCGCTCCGCAGAAACTTCACCTCGGCAATCGGCGTCGGCGAGTGACGTCGCTTACTTTATTTTACACCCCCTTGTTTCACGTCATGGCGCACCACGTGAACTACGTCATGGCGCACCACGTGAAATACGACCCGAAGGTGCGTATTTCTCTCCGAAGCCGTCGAATCACTTCTACGAAATGCCGCATCATTCACCGCACCAACCATTGCATACCACCCTCAAACTAACGGCCTGACAGCTGGGTGATATGCTGGCAATGTACGTCGATTCCGCTCATTCTAACTGGGACCGCGTTCTCACCTTCGTGACGTTTCGCACCCAATACGGTGACTCAGACCACCACGGGATTTTCCCCATACTTTCTGCTTTATGGACGCGAGCCCTCCTGCATGCTCGACACAATTTTTTCGTACCGTCCCAACGCAACGGAGTCGACAACCATTTCCGAACCAGCTAAGTACACGGAGGAGTGTCCGCCAGCTTGCTCGATTCCGCACCACTTCTGATCATCAACGCCAGGAACACCATCGCGACAGCTCGAAGGCTCCAGCGTCTTATGTCCCTGGTTTCCGTGTTTTGACACAAAGTCGCCATGATGGCTCTTTTTTTTAGGAGAGGAGATAAAGGTAATGAAGAAGATCAGCACTGTTCTGAAAGGTAGAGGGGACGAATCTCCGGCAGAAAGAGGACGACGTTCGTGGTTGGTGCATCGCGAC
>WOVY01002204.1:0-116487 GCA_013436015.1 Rhipicephalus annulatus | reverse complement strand
GCCCCTGCTGAGTATTGATTGATTTGTGGGGTTTAACGTCCCAAAACCACTTCTGATTATGAGAGACGCCGTAGTGGAGGCTCCGGAAATTTTGACCACCTGGGGTTCTTTAACGTGCACCCAAATCTGAGTACACGGGCCTACAACATTTCCGCCTCCATCGGAAATGCAGCCGCCGCAGCCGGGAATCGAACCCGCGACCTGCGGGTCAGCAGCCGAGTACCTTAGCCACTAGACCACCCGGCGGGGCCCCTGCTGAGTAGGTCATTGATCTAGGTGGTCATGTACTAAAAGAGACATGCATGTACAGACCCATTGCTTTAAGAGCTTCGCCCCAGAAATAATATGTTCTTTACAACCAACCCTTAGCCCCGCCGTGGTGGTATTAGTGGATAAGCTTAGTGCTCGGCTTCTGACCCGCAGGTCACGGGATTGAATCGTGGCGGCGGTGGCTGCATTTGCGGTGGAGGCGAAAATGCTGTAGGCCCGTCTGCTAAGATTTGGGTGCACGTTAAAGAACCCTAGGCGGCTGAAATTTCCGGAGCCATCTGCTACGGTGTCTCTCAAGTATGTTTTGGAACGTTATACCCCACATATCAAACAACCACCACCCCTGCTAGTAATAGAATCCATGAAGCAGCAGCGATATGCAGTTGGCTGTGCTAATCATTCGGTTTTTGCATGGCTGTCTCCTTTTTTTGTCTTATTTTAGCATCTAAAAATAAACAGAGAAAGAAGGAAGGAAAGTTTATTTGGTGCAAGCGAGATAGCTTCATCCTGGGTGGGCATGTTTTCTTGATCTTAAAAAAAACTTAGATGCCAGCACATCTGTTGTGCCGTTTTGATCAGACAGTGGTAGTTGGTCAGGCTGTGGCTTGATAGTTGAGCCTCCCTCTCACTGCTCTTAAAGCAAGTCTGTGTTGCAGACAGTTTGTGAGGTACTTGGCCTGTACGAACCATTTGTGGTAGAGTGTGCGGTACGTAGTAGAATGGGCATTCATAGCTACAATCAAATAGAAAACTACTCATGCAAGCAGATCAGGTATAAAAGGACATACTAAACATTTCGTAAGCATACATGTACATTCACATTTGCCTCTGAATTTGGTGGCTGTTCTTGAGATGCTCCTGCAGTCTCTGGTAAAAAAAAAAGTAGACATCAAGCTTTCTGAGTGCCTATCACACTCGCCGTCATGGCAACAGGTGACGCGGACTGACGCACCTACGTAGAGTCCAGTTTCACGCTTAAGACAAGTATATACCCCATAAAGTGGATGGAAGAGGGGGGGGGTGTTGTGGCGCCATGGTAGCTCAGTTTTAGATCATCGAAAGCGTTTTTCGAAGATCGCTGGTTCGGTTCCTGCCCACGGCAACCTACCTGTTCATTCATTCTTTTTCTTCAAATTTATCATTACAAACACTTCTAATACCATACTTATTCTTTTTCCGGCATTATTGTCTATTAGTTCTCATTGGTGTTGCTCTCATTTCACTATATGTAGGTAGGGTCATACCATAAGGCGTAAAAGCGGCATTTCTAAACGAAGGCATCGAATAGCGCCCATGTGAGGTGTCTATCTCTTTCTTTGTAGTCCTATGAATAATGTCAGACAACAGTACAACGTTCTTTAAAATCTAAAGAACAGTGGTTAATTCTTGCAGGCCAAGGATATAAGAGGCGCGCAATTCTCGCCGTAAAACACATTGTTCTTTGATTGTATTACACATAAATGGGAAGAACGGCTGAATAATGTTTATAAAACGAGCCGTGACCAGAGTACAGGGACGGCGGCGTTGGCGCCAAGATATTTTACCGGGGAGGGGGGGATTCGCTAGACACACACACACGTTTTTTCAGCAACACCTTGTGATCATGCGTGTCATAATGTTTAAAGGTACTGAAATAGTCGAAAAATTTCCGTTAATAGTGGATTTCGCACTTCACGACGAGATATGTTTCTTTTTGCTTCCCTGTTACTCACGAAAAATATTATACCTCTCAATTCTCTGGGCCTCACTGTATGCACAGTTTTGTTTTGTGATGACGGTGGATGGCTCGTACCTGGGATCACCCAGCCTCTTTTCATTCCCTTTACAGAGGGATATATCTCCACACTTTTCATTTCTTTCACATGTAGCGGCCGGATCGTGCAGCAATGTGTCGAGGGGAATGAGACATTATGAACACATTGCGGCTCAGTCGAAACAGCTCGTCAGCACGCCAAGTATCTTCGTATATACACCGTCAACGGAGACATGACTCGGTCTACTTTGTGTCCATTATAGTATAAGAAAGCTCCGATTTCCGGATGCCCAGCTAACAGCACCAGGAAGGCAACGCGTCTGGAAGATGGCAGCACTTTCTGCGAGAACTTTCGACTGTGCGACCTTCGACCTCGATGCAGCGCATTTGGCAAGGCGAATAAGAACGACGGTGCGCCGTCGGCCGGGCGGAAGCACGAGCGACAGCGAGATTCGAGAAACGTCAAGCAGGCATTTGCATGCTCGCATGAACACCACCGGCGCAGGTGGAAGAAGGGCGAAGACCTCTTCGTTGGCCGTCGTGACCCGATCACGTTCGCCTGCTCACACATCCGGCACGGTGCGGACAGTTCGCTCCGAGGAGTCGTTCGCCGAAGCGGGAAACGGCGACAGCACAGATCGTGCGGATACGACGAAAGGAAAACGCAAAAAACTCGCGTTGCAAGGCCCGCGCGCTTGCGTGTTGACAGCGTCGCGCAAGGAGCCTAGCGATACTTTGTGCAATGACCCGTATAGTCACATCCCGCTGAGTTTATACACGTTATAGGCGCCTAGGAGTGGGACAGCTGCCACATCAGTTTTGTGCGTCTGTCTATTAGTCAAATCTGGCGCGTGTTTATTAGGACGAAAACCTTGTGTGCCTCGGGAGTCGAAAAAATCTGTCGGCGTCGTGAACCCGAATGGGTACTAAAAGCCACGTGATCAAGTGATGGCGTCATCAATGACGTTATCTTATGAAATGCTCCAAGATGGGCCAATCCCAAAGGTGGTGTGACACTGGGCGATGTCCAAAAAGCTTCAAGGAGGCGGCGACTTGATGTAGTAACTTACTATGGGACTATACATATACCGACGGCATAAGTTGGATCAAGTGTGTTTTAATATCACTGCCAGGGTTTGACGTCGCAAAACGACTATATGGTTATGGGAGAGGCCACAGTGCAGGTCTCCGGAAATTTCGACAACGTGTTATTTATGTACACTTAAATTTAAGCACACGTGTCTGTAGCATTTTTGTTTTCAACGAAAATGGGGCCGCCGTGGCCGGGATTCGATCCCATTACTTGTGGACCGCAGTAAAGCACCATTGTGAATGAGATGTGAACGAGGGTATAGTAAAAGAAACAAAAGAGGAATTAAAGTTAACTAAAAGTGAATCCAAAGTTAAAGCGAAAAAAAGGCTGTCATTGTGACGAAAAGATAGGAATACCTTGAGGTGAATAAAATGTATGCAGTGTGTCAGCGTCAACATATAGATGTTACTTACCAAGTAGAACCAGTGGTGCTGTCTAGGTGACCGCAACAAAGCAACTAGCAAGCAACAATCAAATCGCCTAAGAAAGTCAAAACAATTTAGCTAGTTTCTCGTTTATGCTCTCCCATAGTAGAGTACCAAGAGTACCAAGAGCTCTAAATCGTTAACCACCTTTTCTAACACATCAAGTATAGGGAATACTAAACACGAAGCAGGGATTTTGCAGTTTCGCTTCACGAACATCGAATAATCGCTTGCGGGTTATTTCTATCGATGAACTAACCGCATACATGGGCTGACCGCTTGCTCAGTAAGCATTTTCATTTATTCGAACTTTAATTTTAAAATTAATTTCCCAGTTGGTATAGTTTCACAGTCTATTTAAGCATCCTGCCGCCTGGTCCGTCCCCCCTTGTGGTGAGCGCCATCCAAACGAGGTCATCAGCATCATCATCATCATCATCACGATCCTTATCCTCATCAATCGCTCGACCTCCTCTAAACTAATTGAATGATCACTGCAACACTTCTGGTAATAATAATACTATTTTTCTGGTCAACAGTGTCATTAGAAACACCGTAAATAGAGCTATCTCGGCACTTCAGGTCTCGATTATACCGGTCCTATGTTAATTTTTTCTTCTATACGTTCAAACGAGGTGGAGCGTGAAATACTACGCTATAGCGCTATTTCATACAATACGTGTATGGTTCGCTCACTCCTCTCTAACTGAGACCACTCTACTTCACTTATCTACGCATATCGTTCTTTCTAAAACTGCCGCTGCACTCGTCATTGCCACCTTGTCTGTCTTGCACGTCTTGAGAGAAGCGCCTTGCTATATAGCCCTTGGTGCTTAGCAGAATGAATGCGCTTCAAAAAGCGCCATCTGGATTAGCATTCTATGCGGCAGTCAAGCGAGAGTAGGTCAAAGCCGGAGTGAACAAGGTACTCTTAGATTTTGGTCAGACTATTGCAGTACAGCGCTTCTTCTGCACCATACCCCGGTCGCCACGGAATGCGACCAAGCGTACAAACAAGTCTAGCGAACCTTCGCCTCACTTGAACTAACCTTCGATCTCATTTCCCAACTTCTTGTAACATATGAATTTGAGCAAATGATTTCATATGCAGCCGTTCTCTTGCTTATGTAAGGTTTAAATTTAAAAAGCTAACTTTCATTTTGGGCATCGCCCTTTGGACACACTGACGAAAACGTTCCTGATGGAGTCTCTCATAGGTTGAAAAAATTAGACTACATAATCAATCTTCACTCCAAATTTTACATTCTTCCAAATAAATAAATAAATAAAATGCCTAAATTTCCTCACGTTTTATTTAACGAACGTTCATGTTAGCTTTTACAATGACTTCGAGGTGGCAACGCACGAAGTGAGGCAATGTCATCCTTCGTTTTAAATTCTAGATACACTTGAACAAAGCAAATATGAGTTTCTGTATTACCCGTACAAAACATGGGATTCTTTGATGGCACAGGAAACAACAACACATCATGAAATATTAAAAAAAAACGCATCGAGATTGTTCGATGCGTGTACGAATATAACTTCTGTGGTGAGACCATGGAGAGGTGCAGGTGCAATGATCACATACCTAAAAAACTACTACTAATATACTACTACAGTCTTTGTAAGTAATAGTAAAACATCAAGCAAAGTCGAGTATAAAAATATTTAATGCAGCATAATTAACACGACATAGATGAATACAGTACGCACAAAAACACAAATATGCGAAAAAATTCGTTCACCGCCACAGTTCTCCGTTGAACTACACGTCATCGTTCCAGCTATCACGGCTTCGCAACTGCCTGTGTAGTCACGGATGGCATGCTGGATAGACCCCCATTTTCGTGTGCGCTGGAGACGACGGGCATGGCAGGAATGAAGGGAAATTGGCTACCTCGCCTTGGTTGCCAGGTCGTTCTGAAGGCCTGCTTACTCTAGTGGACGTGGTGGGCGGGTGCCTTCGGTGGGCGGGGTCCGTCAGTGGCCGGGCACAACGCCCTTCACCATGCGTGGAATTGAACAGCCGCTCCAGCGCTGACTCCCTGTACTCGACCACGTCCACAGACCACAACGCTGGGCAGATGGCGACAATCCGCTGCCGGGCCCTTGTGCGATGAGGAAGAAGCGGCGGCTTGCACTGCCGTCGGAATACAGCTGCCCTTGACGGTATCAACTTCACCGAAACGAGGTGAACAAGTTGAAGGAGATGCTAACTTCATGGTCCCAAGGAAGTCTGTCGATGTTGCCACGCCGCCACTGAACGAGGGAACAGTAGGAGGCGAAGTATGCTGAGCAACCGTGGACTCCGAATGCCCCACGGTGGAAGTGGTGGCTGTCGAAGTCTCAGCATTGGACCACCGGCGAAGACTCGTTTCTGGTACCATAGGACACATTTCGGTTGTTATATGGTCGCAGAATCCACTCCGATAACGTTCACCACAGCTCAAGTGGCAGCAGGAGACACGTATTTTCTTTACCTGCGTCTGAACTCGAAAAGCGCGTTGAACAGTCAGCCTGGCTGAGGAACGGAACAAGCAGAAAGCGTGCCTTCGTGACGCTCGTGACACGTTCCCGCCGCTCGTGACTACAGCCACGTGATGTGCACAATAACGGAACGCGATAATGATTCGCAAAGATGATGTTGATCCTACAAGCAGGGTTATATGCCAGACAGGCAGAAAATAGCCAATAAATTGAAAAAAAAAGAAATAAAAGTCGCCAACTTCAGCCAACGCCAGTAAAGGTCGACTAAACTATCGATCGGTGGTGGATACAACATGAACCCCGTGCAAGACTTTTCTCTGGAGTCTCAGCCACCCCAGGTCGTTGCCAGAATTTGTCTCCGGGAAGGGGGGGGGAGGTTCTACTATAATTTATTAATGTTCGCACGTACCGATGTATCTGTTTGTACATGTGCAGTCAAGCAAACTCGAAAAATCTCGGAAGGGTTCGATCCGCCCCACACCCTAGGTACGTACCATTAGTAGCATATACAAAAGTCCCTTCTTTTGTGTACTGCAAACGCAAAAATTGATTCCGGGCGTTGAAAGCTCTTATGAATCTTGATATTTTGACAACGCATACTTAAAAACTTGCGACTGCAACATCCCCCCTCCAAAAAAAAATTCAATAATTTGGTTGAACAAACCCTGGCTCTTAGGCAGAGAGCACGGAGGGGGGGGGGGTATGGGGTGCTCGGGCTTTCTCTGGGCTGCACCATAGTGCACTGTGGCGTGATAGTTTCGGCTTGAGCAGTTCCCCTGGAAAAGCAAACGTTATGGGTGGACCCTATCTTCTTCGCTGGCGCCTGTCCATCACATTGATTGACGCGTGAACTCGGGTAAAAACTTGCTGATTTTGAGAAGGCCCGAGTTCAATTCGAGACTGTCATAGCACCGGTATGACGGCCAAGTGTTTTGCGCGTGCAAATTATTTCAGGTGCAGCCAATCTATTGCTTGTGTAAGGTGTATATTTAGAAAGCTAACTTTTTTGGGAAGGGGGGGGGGGGGCTCGCCCTTTGGACACACTGACGGAAATGTTCCTGATGGAGTTTCTCATAGGTTGAAAATAATTAGACTACATAATCAATCTTAACTTAATTTTTCTTTCTTTCATATAAGTGGATAAATGAATAAATAAAAATGCCCAAATTTCCTCACGTTTTCGAGAAACGTTCATTTTAGCTTTTACAATGACTTCGAGGGGGAGACGCACAAAGTGAGGCCATGTCATCCTTCGTTTGAAAATCGAGATGCACTTGAACGAAGAAAATATGCCATTCTATATTACCCGTACAAAAGATGGGATTCTTTTGATGGCACAGGAAACAACAACACATTATGAAATATTTAAAAAAAACCCATCGAGATTGTTCGATGTGTGTACGAATATAATTTCTATGGTGAGACCATGGAGAGGTGCAGGTGCAACGATCACATACCTAAAAAACTACTACTAATATAATACTGCAGTCTTTGTAAGTAATCGTAAAACATCAAGCAAAGTCGAGTATAAAAATATTTATTGCAACATAATTAACATGACGTAGATGAATACAGTACGCACAAAAACACAAATATGCAAAAAAATTCGTTCACCGCCACAGTTCTCAGTTGAACTGCACGTCATCGTTCCAGATATCACGGCTTCGCAACTGCCTGTGTAGTCACGGATGGCATGCTGGATAGACCCCCATTTTCGTGTGCGCTGGAGACGATGGGCATGGCAGGAATGAAGGGAAATTGGCTACCTCGCCTTGGTTGCCAGGTCGTTCTGAAGGCCTGCTTACTCTAGTGGACGTGGTGGGCGGGTGCCTTCGGTGGGCGGGGTCCGTCAGTGGCCGGGCACAACGCCCTTCACCATGCGTGGAATTGAACAGCCGCTCCAACGCTGACTCCCTGTACTCGACCACGTCCACAGACCACAACGCTGGGCAGATGGCGACAATCCGCTGCCGGGCCCTTGTGCAATGAGGAAGAAGCGGCGGCTTGCACTGCCGTCGGAATACAGCTGCCCTTGACGGTATCAACTTCACCGGAACGAGGTGAACACGTTGAAGGAGATGCTAACTTCTTGGTCCCAAGGATGTCTGTCGATGTTGCCACGCCGCCACTGAAAGGGGGAACAGTAGGAGGCGAAGTATGCTGAGCAACCGTGGACTCCGGATGCCCAACGCTGGAAGTGGTGGCTGTCGAAGTCTCAGCATTGGACCACCGGCGAAGACTCCTTTCTGGTACCATAGGACACATTTCGGTTGTTATATGGTCGCAGAATCCACTTCGATAACGTTCACCACAGCTCAAGTGGCAGCAGGAGACACGTATTTTCTTTACCTGCGTCTGAACTCGAAAAGCGCGTTGAACAGTCAGCCTGGCTGAGGACCGGAACAAGCAGAAAGCGTGCCTTCGTGACGCTCGTGACACGTTCCCGCAGCTCGTGACTGCAGCCACGCGATGTGCACAATAACGGAACGCGATGATGATGCGCAAAGATGATGGTGACTCTACAAGCAGGGTTATATGCCAGAAAGGCAGAAAATATCCAATAAATTGAAAAAAAGAAGAAATAAAATTCGCCAACTTCAGCCAACGCCAATAAAGGTCGACTAAACTATCGATCGGTGGTGGAAACAAAATGAACCCCGTGCAAGACTTTTCTCTGGAGTCTCAGCCACCCCAGGTCGTGTCCAGAATCTGTCTCCGGGAAGGGGGGGGGGGGGAAGTTCTACTATAATTTATTAATGTTCGCGCGTGCCGTTGTATCTGTTTGTACATATGCAGTCAAGCAAAATCAAAAAATCTCGGAAGGGTTTGATCCACCCCACCCCCTAGGTACGTACCATTAGTAACATATACAAAAGTCCCTTCTTTTGTGTACTGCAAACGCAAAAATTGATTCCGGGCGTTGAAAGCTCTTCTGAATCTTGATATTTTGACAACGCATACTTAAAAACTTGCGACTGCAACATCCCCCCTCCAAAAAAAATTCAATAATTTGGTTGAACAAACCCTGGCTCTTAGGCAGAGAGCATGGAGGGGGGGGGGGTCTGGGGTGCTCGGGCTTTCTCTGGGCTGCACCATAGTGCGTTGTGGCGTGATTGTTGTGGCGTGAGCAGTTCCCCTGGAAAAGCAAACGTTTTGGGTGGACCCTATCTTCCTAGCTAGTGTCTGTCGATCCCACTGATTGACGCGTGAACTCGGGTAAAACCTTGCTGATTTTGAGAAGGCCCGAGTTCAACTCGAGGCAGTCATAGCACCGGTGTGACGTCCAAGCGTTTCGCGCGTGCAAATTATTTCAGGTGCAGCCAATCTATTGCTTGTGTAAGTTGTATATTTAGAAAGCTAACTTTTTGGGGGGGGGGGGGGCTCGCCCTTTGGACAAACTGACGGAAATGTTCCTGATGGAGTTTCTCATACGTTGAAAATAATTAGACTACATAATCAATCTTAACTCATTTTTTTCTTTCTTTCATATAAGTAAATAAATGAACAAATAAATAAAAATGCCCAAATTTCCACACATTTTCAAGAAACGTTCATGTTAGCTTTTACAATGACTTCGAGGGGGCGACGCACGAAGGAGGCCATGTCATCCTTCGTTTGAAAATCGAGATGCACTTGAACAAAGCAAATATATGATTCTATATTACCCGTACAAAAAATGGGATTCTTTTTATGGCACAGGAAACAACACACTGAGTCATGAAATGTTAAAAAAAACGCATCGAGATTGTTCGATGCGTGTACGAATATAACTTCTGTGGTGAGACCATAGAGAGGTGCAGGTGCAATGATCACATACCTAAAAAACTACTACTAATATACTACTACATTGTTTGTAAGTAATAGTAAAACATCAAGCAATGTCGAGCATAAAAATATTTAATGCAACATAATTAACATGACGTAGATGAATACAGTACGCACAAAAACACAAATATGCGAAAAAATTTGTTCACCACCACAGTTCTCAGTTAAACTGCACGTCATCGTTCCAGCTATCATGGCTTCGCAAGTGCCTGTGTAGTCACGGATGGCATGCTGGATAGACCCCTATTTTCGTGTGCGCTGGAGACGACGGGCATGGCAGGAATGTAGGGAAATTGGCTACCTCGCCTTGGTTGCCAGGTCGTTCTGAAGGCCTGCTTACTCTAGTGGACGTGGTGGGCGGGTGCCTTCGGTGGGCGGGGTCCTTCAGTGGCCGGGCACAACGTCCTTTACCACGAGTGGAATTGAACAGCCCCTCCAGCGCTGACTCCCCTTACTCGACCACGTCCACATTCCACAACGCTGGGCAGATGACGACTATCCGCTGCCGGACCCTTGTGCGATGAAAAAGATGCGGCTGCTTGCACCACTGTCGGAGTACAGCTGCCCTCTGGGGTATCAACTTCATCGGAACGAGGTAAACACGTTGAAGTAGCTGCTAACTAATGGTCACAAGGATGTCTGGCGATGTTGTCATGCCGCCACTGGACGGGTGAGTAGTAGGAGGCGGGTTATGCTGAGCACTCGTGGACTCCGGATTCCAACGGCGGAGGCAGGGTCTGTAGAAGTCTCAGCATTGGACCACCGGCAACGACTCGTTTCTGGTACCGTGGACAACATTTCGGTTGTTATCTGGTCATGGAATCCTCTACGATAACGATCACCGCAGGTCAAGTTGTTGGCTTCAGAGATTTCTTTGAGCCTGAAACCTCTGCGCCAAGTCGACGCTATGCATTCTTGTCATTTCTTCGGCAGCAGGAGACATGTATTCACTTTGCCTGCGTCCAACCTCGAACAGCGCGATGAAATGTTTCAGTCAGCCTGGCTGAGGAATGGAACAAGCAGAAAGCGTGCCTTCGTGACGCTCGTAACACGTTCCAGCAGCTCGTGACTGCAGCCACGTGATATGCGCAATAACGGAACATGATGATGATGCGCAACGATGATGGTGACGCTACAACCAGGGTTATATGCCAGAAAGGCAGAAAATAGTCAAGACATTGAAAAAGAAAAGATAAATGTTGCCAACTTCAGGCAACGTCAGTAAAGGTCGACAAAAGTATCGATCAGTGGTGGATACAAAATGAACCCTGTGCAAGACTTTTCTCAGCAGTCTCAGCCACGCAAGGGCGTAGCCAGAATTTGTCTCAGGAGGGGCGGGGGCGAGGGGGTTGTTCTATATTTTATGAATGTTTGGGCGTGCCTTTGTATGTGTTTGTACATATGCAGTCCAGAGAAATCAAAAAGCAAAATCACTGCTGGGAGCTGTTTTCAAAGATATTGAAGAAAAAAATGTCTCTCATGATACAGCTTGTTTTACACTTTTATAGAATATTGCTGCGATTGAACATGGTCACTGTGCACTAGGTCTTTAACTCTTCATTGGCTCTTGAGATGGGGATTCTCGGGACAGTGCTAACTCTGGTTGCGCAGATTTTTCAAGAAAGCTGTATTTGTTTCACTTATCAATTATTTTTTGGGTACTATTCTTCGTACACTATTCAGAGCAACAGTCACGCTTTACTGCGCAATTTATTTTTTCTAATTGAAAAACTTAGCTTTGTCCTTTTGTTCGTATCTAACTGAATAGGCTAACTTACACGAGAATTTCCCCCTTTTTATCCGTGCTTTTGCCCTCTATAGAGATATTGCTGCCCTAAAAAGTGATTTCGATATTATAGTTTCTTTGTCGTCAGTTGAGTGACTAAACAGAACATTTATTATATTTGAAACAATGCTCTCCATGGAAAATAGTCTTCAAAATGACTCTCCCTACTACGTATTCTTTTCAGGGGGCGATCATTTTTTTTATTTCTGGAAACGAATGTCATACGTTATGCATAGACTGAGGATTGTCGATGTGTTGTCTGAGGCTCACTCATGTTTTCAACATGACCTTGGAGAGAGAAAGATGAAAGACGGAGAGATGAACCAGAGGACACCTGCGGTTTGCAACATTGTAAAGGGTAGGTGTAAGGGAGGTGTAAAAGGATGAAAACAAATAGGAGTTTGCGACGACGCTAAGTGAAAAATTTGCGCAACAAAGTCATGACTAGAAAATGAAGCAGACGAAACAAAGTCACGGCATCTTACCAGTATTTCGCAGCAACGTTTTCTGTGAGCTGTCCGCCTGATCTTCCGGCTGGAGTCTGTCGGCGCGAGCTTCACAATACCCTGACCGGCACCGTTCACGGCTTCCAGTCCTTCACTTGAGAAACTGTAGGCATGGCGTGGACTATTTTAAATGTAAGCGCTTAGGCTTGTTATATTAATTGTAAGCAAAGTATGAAAGTTAAACTTTCAGGGCAGGGGGCGGGGGCGGATATATCAAGCATTACCTCTATAGGAAGTTAGGGTGCCCTGTGGAAGCAAAAGAAAGAGTCTACCGTCTCGTGTTTTTGCGTTCGTAGCAAGTGCCAGGATGGCACGCCATTTCGCACACGTTTTCTGAGCCCTTTACGTTACACGCCACCAAAAGCCAGCTCTCCAAGAACATGAAAATTTGACGTTTATATCATTCTCAGTGACTGCCGAAATGCTCAAATAATAAAAAAAATTGGATACTGATTTCTCCCCTGTATGAGATCCACATCACTCATTATTTATATATTATTTATATTGTGTAGGTATTAATGCGTAATTTACTACGTACTGACCAAGGAAACGAAAGGTGTTTAGCAATCCACGGATTACAAGTGACAGTGCAGATATTCATTTACTTATCGGTGATTGCGTCGAGTTGAGGAATGCCGAGAGCTATTTGGTCATAAACGAAAAAAAAAACAGACAACGTGCCATCGCATGTGCAATTGGACGCATGATACTTTATGGATAAACTTGAACAGACTTCTGTCAGTGCTATCAAGCCAGCATTTTTTTAAATAGCCCAACTGTTTCGGGTAGCCGGAATCAGTGTGTGTGTGTGGCCCATCAGAAAATATGATCATCATCATAGAGAGGTATCTGTAATTCAAATGGGGTAAATAATACTGCTCACCATGCGTCCACTAAAGATGAAGAAGACAACATTTATTTCGACAATTGGCTGCGAAGCGACGTTCGTCCGATTCTTGAATTCAGATGTGTACTATTCTCTGGTGGACCAGCATACAAAATAAACCCCCTCATTTCCTTAGAGCGAGAAGCTCTACGTAGTTGTTTAGGTGTGCCAAAATTCACAGCTAACAATGTTTTGTATCAAGAAGCTCGGATACCCACCCTTGCTTGCAGATTTCGTATTTTAACAGTAAAAACCTATTTAAAACTTTCTGAATCCACTTTAAGAAGGCGACAGTTTGTATTCTTTGCCGAGCCTAGTGTCTTCTTCAATGAGCATTGGTCCCGTGTATATAAACCCCAAGTGCTATTTGTTCTAACACTTCTAGATGCTTTAAATGTTAATATATTCGAGATCACACCATCTGTCAAACCAATCGGCCAGGTGCAAATAAAATTTGACGATATCTTCCCCATGAATGCTAAACACTTGCCCTCTAAATATTTGATTGGTTTATTAGAACCACACCTGTCTCAATTAGGTACTAATATAGTAATTGCAACGGATGCATCTATGAGTGGCGAGAAGGCAGGTGTGGGTATTTTTCTCTCTCATTATTCTGGTCACTTTCATTACGCCTCCCAGATCATACACCAATATTTGAAGCGGAATTAATGGCCGTTATACTAGCTATTCGTAAACTTCCTGCGACTCATTCGACAGCTATGATAGTGTCTGACTCGTATTCCGTGTGTTCATTCTTATCATCGTCGTCGACATCAGCAGTACTAGCAACTTTTAAATCATTAATTCCAGCAAACATTCGTCTAGTGCGAATGATATGGGTGCCAGGCCATCGTAGTATATTTATAAACGAGATGGCTGACACACTTGCGCGAACATCTCTTGATCTTCCGATTGTGCCAATCATGCCTCCTAGAGCTTATGTAACAGCAGCGAGGTTTAGAAAACTTTCCCTTCTTGAAGACTCATCAAAAATTGTGATACCGAATCCAGATTTCTCGCACCTGCACTTCACATGGAATAATAAATGGCGTCCTACGCGTAAATTGGAAGTCTTGAAACAAAATTACGTTGCCGTGTACCACCTCTTATTTTCTACTTAAACAGGTCTGGTCTGGTGCCATCTCCTCTGTACTCAAGCTGTAACGAACCTGAACATATCGACCATTTTCTTATCACATGTCACCGTTTCAAAAATCAAAGAAAAAACTGCTTCGAAATTTTATTCAGAAAACTAGGATTATCACTTAATACACCCCATATTTTGTCTTTTGGGGCCACTTCATTGGGACACAGCGACAGGATCATCTGCGGGGCTCTTTGCGAATTCATATATAACACAAGAAGATTACCTTGCTGAGTCAGCGATCAGCTCTCGAATTTTACTAGCCACACTACCACTTATTATTTAGCTGATACACTGCAATGATTCAACTTTCAGGAGAATTTCATATAACGATTCCACCTCAGATATTCAACAAATTCTATTATTTCTCTCCCCCCCCTTTTTTTACATTGCGCCAAATTAATTTCACAGTCAAAACACAGTAATCACATTCCCCTAGTCTAGAAAATCTATAGGTATTGACTTGCATTAACCACCGGCTTCTTGGTCAATCCCCCTTAGTGGGTGAGAGCCACAAAAGAAAGGAACAAGCAAGCAAGCAAGTGACGGTGGTGAGCCGAACTTGAACCCTTCGTACAACGGCAACGGCGGCTGCGAGAAGAGCCTGAAGCGATGGAAGGCGTACAACGCAATGACTCCGTGCCTGAAGCGATGGAAGGCGTACAACCCAGTGACTCCGTGCCTGAAGCGATGGAAGGCGTACAACCCATTGACTCCGTGCCTGAAGCGATGGAAGGCGTACAACCCAATGAGTCGATGCCTGAAGCGATGGAAGGCGTACAACCCAATGACTCAGTGCCGGAAGCGATGGAAGGCGTACAACCCAATGACTCCGTGCCTGAAGCGATGGAAGGCGTACAACCCATAGACTCCTTGCCCATACATCTATTACAGGTACGAGAGCATGGTTTGAGCGCGAGTTCGTCTGGTGTTTAGATATTCGTATCGAGTCTCCGACCATCAGTGGCTTAACTCGAACCTCTCGGCGCTGAGAATCAACGTAAAAACAAGCTAGCATCCCCTAATTGAGATCTAGCAATGACCTAACAGCATAACAGCAACATAGAAACAACCTGCACCACCTTACACCAACTTAGGTCAACTTAGAAGCAACCAGAATCGTCCCGTTTGCCTGTTTCAAGTTTTTCGTGGTGTAGTGCAAGCTTCACCAATTTAAAGAAAAACACAATGAGTAAAAAGAAGAATGCTGTCACAAGCGTGCTACCTACGCAGACTCTCAATCAGATTAAAGGAGTTCACAGAGTCACTATCCATGAGATGAAAAAGAAGATAACACCATAGTACCGCTCTAGCCATAAACTCTACATTCATTTTAAAATTTGTAATGTTTCTATTATTTAACCTCCATTACGCTGATATTCCATAAGGCTTTATAATACGTACCATTCAATTCTTAACCGATTCTCTCCCCCCCCCTCCCAGTGGGAAGTTAGCCACAGAGAAGGTGAACAAGCACAAAAATTCTGCATCCCTGTCAATATCACATTGTTTCTGACACTTATTCGCCCTCTTTTTTGTTTCTTTGGCACACGCAGTCACGGGGCAAGGTTCGGCAATACCTGAGAGCTTGCATTTTGCGTTTTTCTTTCTTTTTTCTTATCTAAAGTGTAGCCCAGGCTTCAAGGGCACGGTGCTGCTTGCCATTTAACCATGACATTAAAGACGCGTCTGTTCTCAACAGCCGTACAGACCATACGGTTCACGGCGGGCTATTCAAAGGGCACCTATTGTTCTGAAGAGGATTTGAAGCGCCCGTGTAAAGCATAAGGCCGCGATACACTGGCCCCGGTTCGGCGATTATAGACTGCGAGGTCGCGAGGACGCCGCCATCTGACATTAGCCTCAGCCGCTTATAGGGCGGAGAGCCTGGCATAACATCATTATCTAGTCTGCTGAGACCGAGAACGAGTTGTGAAGGGGTCACTGTTCTTGAATGACGCAAATGAGCTCGGCCACATACGCCTGACGGAGATCGATGAGGAAGCCGACTGTGTGAACCACCAATTTTCTCGACTGCTTTACAGACGCCGTTCACCCGAACATTGCTGGTTAAGGCAGAAGCTTGCCAGGGTTCTCGAACTACTGGACTGCCGTGTCGATGTATTGTATAAATAGCGTGAGTAAAACGACAGACTTTCATGATGAGCCGACACAAGCTAAATTGATCCGAGACGCAAGTGGTGTTTAAAAGGGGGGCTTCAGAGGGTCCATACACAAGATCGTGAGATCTCTCTTTGAGAAAGACCTCACCGTACAAGTAGGATAAGCATTTTGACGAAGCCTGGATCAAAGGTCCACATACCTGAAAGTTACAACTGTTGGTTGAAGTGTAAGCTTGCAGAATTTCTCACGATGTTTTTGTTTGCTGTTGCCGATTATAGTGTTGTAGCCACATTTGAAGATGATCAGGGTGAATGAAGTGGAAAATGCTTGTGAGAATGGGCTCTTGACAAGGATTTATCTTGTTTCGATTCGCACACTGCTACTTTTGTAAGAGGTCAATATAAATCAATAATAGACTCGACATTTTCTAGCACCTACTTCAGTACATAATTCGTGGAAATCTTTAGAATGAGCTACCAACAGCTGCTCCACGTCATAACCCACAGTTATCACCTGTCTATTAGTTCTGGCAATAACTTTCCGATAGTTTTTGTTTTCGCCGAGAAAGTCGGCTCATTTGTCAATTATCTAAAACTAGACAAAGACTTAAATACTAATTTGATTTCACACAAAGAAAGACTTACAGGGTGACATTAGGGCTATGAGCCTTGTGTGCAGTGTTAAAAAGATCAGTGAAAAACACAACCGGACGTCCTGCAGCTTTGAGGACCTGGTGAGCTCGATGCTGCTCTCGGCAATCTGTCGTTGAGGACCTCGGGCCTGAGTGTGCTTGCGATGGGGTACCAGAAGGGAGCCACCAATAGACCAGCTGTTATAAGATGCCCGCAGCTCATGCCAGCAGCTGGCCGTTGACTTCAGTGGCCTGGTGTCACGTCGGCCTGCTGTTCGACCCCTACCCCGTCATGGTCTGGTCAAGCCATCACGACAGGTGCTTCAGCTTCTGACTCAGTCGAGCGACCACGACGACAAACCCCACCGCATGACGACTAGAGACCGGCGACTATAGGACAATTTATGGGTGTCTAGGCGGGTCACACTTGTAGACTTATTGAATGATGATTGTTAGTGTAATGTTTGTGAAGCGTCAAACTTATGTCGTCTCTACTATAGTCTGTGTTGTCTGTACGAACAACCTCACAGCTGCGTCATTATTCATTACTGATCCTGGGCCCCACACTTATTCAGTTATAAACAAATACATTTTGCCTTTTTAAATAATTGCATTTATTTCTCAAGAGTTTAGCTTAATCGCATTTGTTCAGGGTTGCAGAAAACGAGAAATGCCACCAACGTACTGCATTTAACGTTTATTATACCTTTTGATGCGTCTGTGGCATCATCGTCTTGTGCATGGAGTTCCACTTGCTCCCTTCGGAGAGCACCCCAAACTCGCTGAACTGTATCATGCGAACGCTAAATATTGTCACGCATGAAAAGAAGGGCTTCGGGCAGGAGGAATACGCTTCGGGCAAGGAATACGCGGGATCAAAGAGACGCAGGTCAGTGACGTGACAACCAAAAATAAGACAGCATATTCACTGGGGTGAATGATTGAAAGTGGGGTGAAGCTGGGTCCACACGCCACTGCCATACCGCTTCGGCCTCCCGTTGTCTCACTACAGGAACCTTGCGGCGCCGCCCCGCAGCTTTGCGGCACGCTTCTGGCTCGCGCGCCTGCCCGTCGGTGTCCCTTATTCGAGCGCGAGCCGCCACCACCCTGCGTGCACGCTGCTCAGCAGTCTCGCCCATCCTCCGTCGCCGAGCCTCTGAATGTGCGCAGGCGCCAGAACAGTGCTTTTATTCTACTATAGAGCGTCCCCTGGCGTTCGGCGCCTTTGAGGAACAGGCGATTGTAGTCGCGCGATCATCTCTCTCTCTCCATCTGTACGTGTGACGCCAATCCTTCTTTTCTACAAGTAACGCCCTCTAGTCCCGTACCATTTGCATTTTTCAGCGTATAGTACAAGTACCGCCCTCTATGGCCAATCGAAGAATTAGCGAGGGCGGGTATGTGCCACAAGCGGTTACGATGGGGATGCTCGGGCGACGCCATAAGGAGCTTCGCCCCTAAAAATCACAGCATATCCACGGATTGAATAGTAATGAGTGGGGCGAAGCGTCCATCTCTCCATCCGTCCGTGTGCTCGTCCGTGCATGCGTCCATGTGTCCGATTCGCGCTCGAAAATGCAGATGCCGCGTGGGTAACACCGACTAAACGCGATCCAAGGAAGCCGAGTGTAAGCGTCTTCAACGCGCCCGCCGCTTTGCTTCGTCCATGCCCCACCAACGATCCGTCACGTTCGGTGACTATCCAGGAGACTGAGAGAGGTACTCGTTCTCCGCGTACCCAGGCACAGCCCGCGCAGCAGTCAGTCATACAGTAATGGTAGAGCGCCATTTATAGAACCTCTCTAAAGTGCAGTTTGTATGTAATTCTATGAGACAGCGCCGTCTACTATACTGTTCGAGAGATGCTGCCTTCTTTCTTTCTGGTCTCTTCTGGTCTCTTTTTCTTTTGGTTACGCGTGACGCATGACAAGGTTAGACTAAGGGAAGCTTCGCCCCTAAAAGACTGCGCGAGATCGCGTGCTGTCTCGAAACGACTTCATTTTTTTTTCTCCTGGGCTCGTGCTCAGTGCAGTTCTCACGACCAGGTGGCAGTATATACCAGGACACAACTAAAAAGCAGTGTCCATGAAAACAATGTCCCTTGCATAGGTGTACGCAAGGTGCCTCTTTAGGGTGAGCGAAGGTTCGTCGCAGCGCCCCTCCTCCCTATTCTGTCAATGTATGGGGCTGACTTTGTGCCCTCCCCCCTTAAAACTAAGAAGGGGGCGGGGAGTTTCCCCCTCGAGCGAACGCCTGTGGTTCCACAATACGTCTGCTTGTATACTCAGCGCCAGGCTGCGAAATGTAGCTACGTTGCTGAGGTCGTCGGTGGTAGTGCATGCTCACGCCATTACAATATTCCTATATGATACTGTAGACGGTGTACAAACGTCGCAAGCTTTAATCGTGTCGAGACAGCGTGCGCTCACAGGCGCTGAAAATGAAGCTGCCGACGTGGAATCCACGTTTGTTCGATCCTCGCCCCCGTCTGGTTCGACAGCATTATACTCCCCTCTCTTCCAGACTCGCTCGCCGGGTCTGGTATTAGCGCCGATCAAGAGCAGGAATGCGCGCCTCGTGCATGCACATAGCAGATCTGGGTCGCAGCGCGCGTTGTCGTCAAACAACGACGACAGCATGTAGGAAGTTGTCAGCGGACAAAAAAAAAGTGCGCAACACGTTTCATTGTCCAGCCCGTGTAGAGCGCGAGTAAGTACATTTAAGCGGTGTGTGCACAAACGCAGGGGAGGGGTCGCGGCCGCAGGGCGACCGGCCGGGCGTTGTCCGCTAAATTACCTACGCCTCGTGACGGACCACGTCTCGGCTCATGACGAGCGCCCAGCAGCCGCTGGTGGCTGTCGCCCGTCAGCCATCGTGAGATGCGTTCAAATCTGGCGATTGAAAGCGGCCCAGCTAGCGTCAGTCGACTCGGTGCGCGGAAAACACACGCTCTCTGGTCCGTCACGCCAGCGTCACGCGCGTGGAGCCGCGGGAGCGCCCTTTGAACTCGCGCGAACGTTAGCGCGCCGGGAAAGCGAACGACAGGCCCGTTCGTATGAAACGACGCGGGAGGAACATCACTGAACTGCAACGCAGCCGCGAAACAGAAGAGTGGGGTGAAGCAACAAAAAAGAATACACAGAAGTCAGAGTCATGTGCAGGCTCGCTTATGCAGAGAAAGGCAGAGAAGCGGTGGACGGCGTGACGACAAATTGTTCAACCCGTGGCATGCGGAGCATGCTTGTTCTCTATATTCCTTTCTCTTTTGTCATTTTCACGTTTTTTCCTTTCATCTCCTTACTTTAGCAGTCTAAGACCCAACAAACGTAAGGTAGGCACTTCGCTGGAGCGCGAGATGATGCATTTATCTTATTTCTTTCTCCAAATGTTCTTCTCACTCTGTTTCTTCGTAGGGTTTTTTTTAATGGGTGCAGGCGTTTTCAGCATTGTCGCCTCGGTCAAAGTGAACGAGCCAACCGCGAAAGTTGCTAAGTTTTTTTCTCGAACACTTGAGCATTTCCCCTTTTCCGTCACGGATATATAAACGAACCAGCCGAGCAGCCCCGCCACTTGCGCCCGCGACGGTGTCAGCCATCGTCGGCGTGCCAGAGTGCGACCTCCCCGCGCACTTATTGTCTTCTTTTTACTTGCAGTTTATATTTCTCACCGTAGTCACCGTTCTGTTGGTTGGTTGACATACGGTGCACGACGGTATACGCAGACTTTCTCGTCTTTCTGCGGCTCAAGCTTCCTGCGTCGAGACCCCGAGTGCACTGCAAACTTGCATGTTATTTACGGCGTATCCATTTTCCCGGAAGTCAAGTCTGGCCCCACGTGCGTCCATTTGAGTTACTTGTCGGGAGCTAGCAGCGACAGGGCTGACACTGAATGGCTGTGAGTTTCCTAAAGTGCTTTTATGTTTCGAAGGAATTTCCACTTGCTGCGCTGCAGAGCTGAAGCGGGTATTTATTCATTTCGCCTGTTGTGTCTATAGTTCATATTTCTCTTTGATTCGTCTCATCACAAAGAGTGATATGAAGGCGACAAACAAACGTAGTGCATATAAGTGATGAACTATCTGAAATGAGTTTCTTCAACTTGGTGGTGCAGTGGTGGGGATGGTGCAATGCAGTGTACCAGGGGCGTAGCCAGGGGGGTGGCACACCGGGTCTGTGCACCCCCCCCCGAAAAGTTTTTTGTTATGGCATATTGAGCCAAAAATAACCATTCAAACGTGGTGCCCTTCCTTAAATAAAAAAAGTGCAACACCTCCCCCCCTCTCTCTCGAAAAAAAATATGGCTATGCGCCTGCAGTGTACGTACTATATAAATTATCAGCGCTGTTACAGCAGAAGCAGCCGCCGCGGCGGCTCATTTGTTACGGTGCTTAGCTGCTGACTTGAAAGACGCGGATTAAATCATGGTCGCGGTCGTCCCCCTGCAATAGGAAATTGTGTGAGGTCAGCGAACGTTAAAGAATCCCAGGGGTGTCGAAATCTTTCAAAACTCTAGGCGATGGTGTTTCTTGTTGCTTGAGTTGCTTTGGGACGTCAAACCCCGTAAGCCGATCAACTTGTTATGACATCCTTATGCAATTTAGACCACATTAATGCATGCCGACGGTGAAATCGTTACACAGTACAACGTCATCCGCTTAAACACTGCACGTCAATCCGTGCAGTATCCCAATACATTTCCTTCTTACTTAGGCGTCTCCTATGTGTGTCATTCGTGAATACGCATCTGTTCGGTATCTACAGTAAACCAGTGCATCTGTTCTCTATATTCCAATAATTTACAATTAATATATCACTTTCTGAGAGACAGAGGGAGAATAAAATGAGGGAAAGGCAGGGAGAAAATCGTATTTTGTGTTCCCGAGACATTGTTAAATGTTAACCGTAATTCACAACCAAACAAATCAGGCTGGGTAGGAAGATCTAGGGCTGTATGTTGCACGAAAAGCATGTGCGCCCATCTCTTCCTCCACCCCAAATTCATCTTCCAAAAAATGTTCCGAGAGCAGCCATTGTAAGGTCACGTGTCCCTTTGCGCTGACCCGTTGTTTTAATATTTTTGTTTTGTTTTCTTGTGTGGCCTTCTACATTGAACTGTTAGGTATTCTATGATCGAGATACGAACGTGCATAATACCGGGACGCCAACAAAACACATGCTTCCCCAAATGTTCTCAATACAACCCATTTCCCTCATTAATAACCCTTCTGAATAAAAACTCCTGGCTAAAAGCCCGATGCCATTGCAAGTGCATGAGCCCAGAACCTTCCCCAGGTGCTATAACAAATGCGGGAATCGTAGCTGTTGCGGTAAGTGCACGCGAAATTGGAATGCAAACTGCGCATGTGAGGTATTTCAGCTGAAAAAAAATACACAGTAAAACTAGCTCCGGGTTGATTACGGCCTTTGAGTAATGTTTTGCTTAATGGAGACTGTTTCCAACGCCCATATAGCTCTCGTATCTATTGATAGCTCTGTAAGTATAATCGGGCGCCATTTTCCTGGTCTACAACGTAAACGCCTCATTATGCAACGCACCGGCTAGCGCGCCTAGGCAGTCGAGTGACCCATATTCAGCTCTCTGCCGTAATACAACGTGAAGACATTCCGTGCAGGGAAGCCATGCAGAGCCCGTCTAATCGCCGTGAAGCTGTTAATCCGGGCAGCATGCTTTCTGGAGCAGCCGAGTACTACGCAGTAGCAGCGCACGATTCACCCATGTCCAGCGGCGCCTTGATAGGGGTCTACAACGACGGCCAAGTTCACTGTCGGCAGACGCGGTGTTGGGGTGGGGCAGTCGTCGATCGTCCGATAGCGCTTTCCATCTAGGAAGGAAGCGGCTTCTCTTGGTGGACCTCTCCGGAGGCGTAAGTGGCGTTTTCCTGTGGTGCCTCCTCCCACCCCCTGGGGGAACGGAAGGTTGGGTTTGAGGTGATGCGGCACAGCCGAGCGATGTTCCGCGTCGCGCCACACCAGGAAAGGTCGTCAGGAAGGAAGAACGCGGACGTCGCTACGAATTGAAATGCCCGCGTCGCGCGTCTTCCGCTTAGCCTAGCGGCGTCCGCTGGTTGTAGGGTTCATTCATTCTCTCTGTTACTTCTTGCATTGTCTGGCGCGTTGATGCAATACAAGACCATGCAATTATTATCGATGTCTGAAATCACTGATTACCGCATGAACACAAGTCCAAGGGTATGACTGTTTTAAAGCGAGATAGATAGTGAGCATATCCAAATAAAGTGCTGCTACGTTGTAGGTGGGCCCCCGCTGTGGTCTATTGGCTGAGGCACTCGGTTGCTGACCGACTGGTCACGGGATCAAATCTGGGCCGCCGCGGCTGCATCTTCGATAGAAGCTAAAATGCTTGAGACCCGTGTGCTTAGATTTAGGTGCACGTGAAAGAACACCATCAAAATAAAATTTCCGGAGCCCTTCGCTACGGTGTCTCTCATAATCATAAGGTCCCAACAATTATTAAATTATTACCATTAGTAGATCATGAAAAAGTGCAATATATATATATATATATATATATATATATATATTAAAATAGAGGTGTTGTACGTCGAGAAAGGTTCAGACGTAGCTTGGCAAAATGTCCTTTATCAGGCAGGTCTGGCTAATGGCGAGCGGCGTGCGCGAGCTACTACTGCAGCCACCGATCATCATCGTCTTCTTCGTTGCCAGCAGAGCGTCCGTTACTCAGATTCATTAATTCATTACAATTACTCCCCGCGAAATAAGGAGCCATCCTGGCGACCTATGGACAAGTAAACACGGGAGGGTCGTAGCAGGGCTTAAGTCTCGAGATGTGGACAATTTCCTGGCCACGACGACGTTGGTCAGAAGATGGTTCCAGTGGCTCGATGAGGTAATTCACCGGTGACGTTTTTTGTAGCACACGATATGGGTCGTGATACTTGGGGACCAACTTGGTAGAAAGGCCAGGTGTAGCAGAAGGAACATGCAGCCAGACGAGTGAACCTGGATCGTAGGAAGTAGTGTTATTTGATGCGTCATGGTGGTGCTTTTGGCATCCTTGGTCTTGGGTTGTGAATGATCTTGCCAGTTGGCGGCATTCCTCAGCGTATGTAGCGGCTTGAGACAAAATCGTGGACTCTGAGGAGTCAGGTTTGTACGAAAGAATGGTGTCCATAGTGCAAGAAGGTTCGCGTCCGTAAAGGAGGAAAAAAGGAGAGAACCCAGTAGTGCTTTGAATGGCGGTATTATAAGCGAACGTGATAAACGGGAGCACTCGGTCCCAATTGGAGTGGTCTGACGAGATATACATAGACAGCATGTCACCAAGGGTGCGGTTGAAGCACTCTGTCATTCCATTGGTCTGGGGATGATAGGCGCTTGTAGTGCGGTGAACGACGTGGCACTCACGCAGCAATGCTGTGATGACGTCTGACAACAATACGCGACCACGATCACTCAGTAACTCCCGAGGTGCTCCATGACGTAATACGATGTTGTGAAGAACGAAAGTCGCAACGTCTTTTGCTGTAGACGAGGGAAGGGATGAAGTTTCGGCATACCGCGTGAGATGGTCGACGGCAACTATGATCCAGCGGTTACCGTCAGCAGTGTTGGGAAGGGGACCATAGATATCGATGCCGACGCGGTCGAATGGTCGGGATGGGCATGGTAAGGGTAGCAAGGTACCGCTGGCGTGACAAGGGGGAGTTTTTCGTCTCTGGCACGTCGCGCAGGCCCGAACGTATTGTCGTATAAAACGGTACATGCCACGCCAGTAATATCGGAGACGTATGCGAGAATAAGTCTTCCGGAAACCTGCGTGGCCACATTGGCGGTCGTCATGAAACGTGGAACAAATTTCGGATCGCAGATGACGTGGAATAACGAGTAGCCACTGACGTCCACCGGGTGCGTAGTTGCGTCGGTACAGCACGTCGTCGCGAGTGGCGAAGTGCTCCACTTGCCGACACAACGTGCGAGAAGGGGGGGAAGCCGTCCGCCCAGCCAGGATGTCTAGAATCGAAGCAACCCAAGGGTCCTTGCGTTGCTCAGATTGCATGTCGGCGATGGTGACGGCAGTGGCATCACAGGTTAGACTTTCGCAGCAGTCCGGGTCAGGGGGTAGAGGCGAACGGGATAGGGCGTCTGCGTCCGAATGTTTCCGGCCGGAGCGATAGACCACGCGAATATTATATTCTTGGAGGCGTAATGCCCATCGGGCGAGGCGACCGCTTGGATCCTTCAATGACGACAACCAGCAGAGGGCGTGGTGGTCAGTCACGACGTCAAAAGGGCGCCCGTACACGTAAGGTCGAAATTTTTCTATCACCCAAATAAAGGCGAGGCATTCCTTTTCAGTGACAGAATAGTTGCTTTCGGCTTTGCTAAGAGTTCGGCTTGCGTAGGCAACCACGTACTCTTGGAAGCCGTCTTTCTTCTGTGCAAGAATAGCGCCTAGCCCGACACCACTAGCGTTGGTGTAGATCTCTGTGGGTGCCGATGGGTCGTAGTGTCGCAGAATAGGTGGCGACGTAAGGAGGCGGCGCAGTTCATTGAAAGAGTCGTCACAGGTGGCAGACCAGGCTGAAAGGTCTCTAGAGTCGGTGAGGAGCTTGGTCAAAGGAGCGATGATCGTCGCGAAATTGCGGACGAAGCGCCGGAAGTGAGAGCAAAGGCCTATGAAGCTTCGGAGCTCTTTCATGGTGGTCAGTTTGGGAAACGCTGAAACGGCTGTAAGTTTGGCAGGGTCAGGAAGAATGCCGTCTTTTGAAACCACGTGGCCAAGGATCGTAAGCTTTCGAGCGGCGAAATTGCACTTCTTCAGATTCAGTTGCAGCCCCGTGGCAGAAATACACGCGAGGACTTTCTCGAGGCGGGTTAAATGGGTTGCAAAATCAGTTGAAAAGACGACAATATTATCTAAATAACAAAGGCAAACGTTCCATTTGAGGCCTCGAAGGATAGAGTCCATAATCCGCTCGAAAGTAGCTGGCGCGTTGCAGAGGCCGAAGGGCATGACTGTGAATTCGTAAAGCCCGTCGGGCGTGATGAAAGCAGTTTTTTCATGATCGGCCTCTGCCATGGGTACCTGCCAGTATCCAGAGCGGAGATCTAAAGAAGAGAAAAACTCGGCTCCCTGTAGGCAGTCCAAGGCATCGTCAATGCGTGGCAGCGGATAGACATCCTTGCGCGTGATTCGGTTGAGACGCCGGTAGTCCACGCAAAACCTGATGGATCCGTCCTTCTTCTTCACCAACACAACTGGAGAGGCCCAGGGACTGCTTGACGGTTCGATTATGCCACGTGTCAGCATGTCGTCAACCTGTTCATTGATGGCACGGCGTTCGGTAGTTGACACACGATATGGACGCTGCCGTAATGGCGTCTCTTGACCGGTATCTATAAGGTGAACAACAGATGACGCTCGACCTAAGGAAGGCTGATTGTGGTCAAACGAGGCTCGAAAACGCTGTAGGAGCTTGATCAGCTGTTTCTGCTGCCCAGGCGTGAGGTTACAATCGATGGACTTGCGGAATACATCCATAGGTTCATTAGCGTTAGTTGCGGGTGTAATGGCACAAGTCGATAGAAATGGCTTGTCTGGATAGATCGGGTCTTCTAAAATACAATTTAAGGTCTCGAGGCTTCCCAGACACTCACCGCGTAGCAGGATGTACGGGCAAGCAGAAACGTTGCACGCATAAAGTACCGCCGAATCATTGGAAAAGTTGATGACGGCAAACGGGAGGACGATGGTTCGGTGTTGCACACTAGCTATAGTTGGTTGGAACAGAAGCGTCGAGTTAGTGGCAGCAGGGGAAAACACAGGCACTAGGACGGCGGACAATGGCGCGATGTGGACGTCAGCTGCGGCAAACACTTTCAAGGGACGGTGGTGGTCGATATCAAGGCACGGATTCGTCAACGTGAGTTCAGCACGAGCGCAGTCGACGAGGGCCTGATGGGTAGAAAGGAAATCCCATCCTAGTATGACGTCGTAAGATGAACGTGGGAGAACAACAAAGTTGACGGCGTACCAAACATCTTGAATAAGAACGCGTGCTGTGCACTGAGCTGTCGGCGCGATGAAATGGGAGGTGGCTGTACGCAGAGCAAGATTCATAAGCGGCGTTGTAACTTTTCTAAAATCGCGACACAGTTTTTCACTAATTACAGAAACGACGGCGCCTGTGTCGACAAGTGCACGTACAGCAACACCTTCTACTAGCACATCAATTTCGTTGGTCGGACCAAGAGGAGGTCTTAGAAAGTTCGACGACGACGCAGTTCTTGCCTCCGGAACTGCGGCTGTCAGTTTTCCTCTCGAGCGGGGCTCGTGCGCCGAAGCATCGGGGAGACAGATCGGCGACGGGGTGGTAATTACCGGCGAGAATCGACGGGGCGTCGTGGGGACAATGAGTTGGTGATAGGAGAAGATGGTCGCTGGGGATTCTGCGCAGCCTGGTAATTTGCAGAATTCCCATGGTCTGGAGGCTGGAAGTTGCGACGGCGACAGTAGCGTGCTATATGTCCCACGAAACCGCATGCGAAACAGATGGGTCGATTATCCAAGGTGCGCCATGGGTTAACGACAGAAGGTGCAGGGGGCGAAACGGGATGGGGTGTCATGTATGTAGGCAACGTCGTAGGGTAGGAGGACCCGGTGCCCCGGTATGCGCCAGAGACAGGTGGGGCTGGGGGTCTAGCAACGACGGCAGCGTAGGTCAGCGGCGTAGGGACAGGTGGCGATGGAGGCAGTGCTTGCGTGACCTGTGTCTCAATGACCTGGCGTAGACGTGGGTCTAACGAGGTCACTGGCGCGGATGCTTCGGCCACAAGAGAAAGCTGACGCGCAACTTCCTCACGAATGAATTGTTTGATTTGGGGCAGTAAGACGGTGTGATCAGCAGCGACGTCGTGTACGAAGGCGGAAACTTCAGCCGTATCTTCTGCGGCCCTGCGCGTCGAGACACGCTGCTTACGCAACTCGTCGTACTCCTGACAGAGCTGGACAACATCGGTGATGGTCTGTGGATTCCTGGCGACGAGCATCTGGAAGGTGTCGTCGTCAACTCCTTTGATGATGTGCTTGATTTTGTCGCGTTCGGTTAGAGATTCATCGACGCGCTTGCAAAGGGACAAGACATCTACAATGTAACTCGTAAAGGTCTCGTCCCTGCGCTGGACTCGACTACGGAGACGCTGTTCCGCGCGAAGCCGGCGCACGGCGGGACGGCCGAAGACCGCGAAGATGGTGGTCTTGAAGGCGGACCAGTTGGTAATTTCGCCTTCGTGGTTCTTGAACCAGAGGCTGGCCACATCAGCGAGGTAAAAGCGCACGTTTGTGAGCTGGTCGCAGGCGTTCCACTTGTTGGAAGCGCTTACGATTTCGTACTCGACGAGCCAGTCCTCGACGTCTTGTTCATCGTTGCCGCGAAAAATTGGTGGGTCGCGTTGCCGAGGCGCGCCAGTACAGTAGACTGTCGTTGGTAAGGCAGCTTGAGAAGGGCCAGGAGCAGTCATGGTGAACGGTGAGGGTAGAGTCCGATTGCGAAGTTCCAGGTTGATAGGAACCCCGGCTCCTCCACCACTTAAAATAGAGGTGTTGTACGTCGAGAAAGGTTCAGACGTAGCTTGGCAAAATGTCCTTTATCAGGCAGGTCTGGCTAATGGCGAGCGGCGTGCGCGAGCTACTACTGCAGCCACCGATCATCATCGTCTTCTTCGTTGCCAGCAGAGCGTCCGTTACTCAGATTCATTAATTCATTACATTATATATATATATATATATATATATATTATATCTCATTATTATTGTGTTAAAACACGGAAAAACGAGCCCTTAGGTATACACTTCTTTCCCTTATATATATATATATATATATATATATATATATATATATATATATTGTCACAGAACGAGCGCTAAAAAAGAGCGCGCCGCCAAATCCTTGCGACAACGGGCGAGAGAATCGCCGCGAAGTAAAAAGAAAAAAAAAGAAAGCAAACATCCAAGGCTCCCGGGCGCGCGCTCTCCCCGCAGAAGCACGGCTTCGCAGAGTAACCTCCTCACCCCACATCGGCGGCCCAGCAAGGCCGCGATTCTTCTAGAACGAAGGAGGCGGGGTCAGACCGAGTGAATCATCCTCAGGAGAGGGCAGTCGAACCGTCTCGTGCCTCTCCCCAGCCTTCGCTGCGCATCGCGCCGACAAAATGAGGAGAACGTTCTGGAAGGTGGCGGGGAAGGTATTTAATCGAGCGGCCGAGATGAGAAATCAGGAGGAGACGGAAGTGAGCGCCAGAGCGCGTAGGGATTCCGCCGTGTAGTCGGCGAAGTTTTGGTCCGTAGGGACGGCTCGAGCTACAGGCAAGAGCGTGGGTTTACCGCTATCGAGCGAAGACGCGGACAACAGCTGCGTGTGTGAAGCCGACGGATTTCCGGCGAAGAAGTTTGAAGCTTGGAGAGTGGCCTATTGAAGACGGGAGTTTTCCTGGAAGAGAAACTCCGGCGAGGTTTCCTGGAAGAGAAACTTCAGAGGGCTGCGGAACGACAACAACGCTGGACTTTGAGTGAGTGATTCTCGGAAGAGTATCATCTAGACTCTGGTTCCAAGAACTTTGGACTGAATAGGTTTCCTATCTCTTTAGTCTTTAAGTGTCTTGGTTGTTCAATGCATGCGACTGCATTGTAGTGCGTATTGTTGTCCGTGACCGTTGTATTAAGTGTGGCTGATTGTGTTGTGTAGTACGTTGATTGATTGGTTTGACTGGTGACATATTGTATGCAACTATTGTGGAGTGTGCATTTTTGTGTATTGTTTTTCGATCTGCCATTATTGAGAATATAATTTGTTTGTTTATCAACTCTCGGCTCTGACTTGTTCTTTGGGCCACAGCCGGCGTCCGCTGGCGCACCAAAAAGGACCACTTCTAAATTGTCCACGCTTTCGTGGTGCGGTTCGGGGGGCCGATACTTCGGCTCTTGGAATTAGCCCGGCGATCGCCTCCCTAATAAACGGGACAGGTGCGCCAATTAATCTGGCGTCCGCGAAACAGGACCTTTTGGTGCACAGTGTGTCCAAAGTAGTAGGAAAGAGCCTCGAGTTGGTGATACTGCTATAAACAAAACGTTTATTAGATGTTCCGCGCAAGAAAATCGGTGAATGGTATTCTGGAGGCGCTGCGTTAAAGCACATCAAGCGTGCAGCGTAGGCGAACGAGCGCATCAAGTCACTCTCTTTAAGTGATTATGTAAAAGAAAGGAAAAAAGAAGTGCCGTCTGTAACTGCCTATCACTGGGATGACACGTGAGTCATGAGCGCTATTCGGCAGTTATCCTGGAAAACGGGGCGCGCGCCGTGCGCGCCCGTCTCTGAGGTGATAAGGTGTAGAACGGAAAGTGACGGGTAGGTGCCACCACCGTGTCGTCTTAGCAAAGCTTTGGAAACACTTGCTGTTTCAAGCAAGCGTTGCATGGCCACCGCAGTGTCATAAATGCTACGATCCTTAAGATTACTTATGTGTGCCTTTTCTAGTAAAATATACACATACATATTATTGACGTGTTGTTCTAGTGCCACAGATAATCGCAATAATTACTTAAATTGACAATCGCACAAGTATGAACACTGAACCTTGAGCAATATTGGTGGGCACTGCAGATAGGGTCGGCCGTTTGGAGTATTGTTGGGTCACTTTGGGGCCGTTTAGGGTACTGTTATTGGGTCGAAGGTCTCGAAGAAAGACTACCGTCTTTAAAAGCACACTCTGCTCACGCTCCGCAACGGTTTACTGGCCACCTCGTATATATCTGTCTCTCAGCGTCCATTAGCAGCGATTGATATGTTCCAGTACGGAACACCAGTCTATCACTGCGTGCTTTGCTCCTCCCCAGGTATGTCTCTTGCGCAACATCGTGATGAGCGTCAGCGTTGCCGCCAGCGTAAGCGTTAGAGCCCGCTGCTTCCCATCGACGCAAGGTTCCCTTTAGCTGGAGATGGTGTAATTTTTTAATAGGCACTGGATCTTGACCTCCATGGTAGTCCCGTTCGCAGCGGGCACGTTAACTAAAAGCGGACTGTGGGTGTGCGATCGGAATCTTCTGTCTCTCACCATGCATTAGGAGTGATTGGTATGTTCCAGTACGAAACACCGGTCCGTCAATGCGTGCTTTGCTCCTCCGCAGGTTTATCTCTTGCGCAACGCTGCGATGAGCGCCAGCGTCAACGTCGCCTCTAGCAAGCGTAAGCGCCCACTGCTTCGCATCTACGCAAGGTTCCCTTTGGGAGATGGTGTTTTTTTTTTAAATAACACGGCGGTTCAGAATATCTAATGTCTTGAAATCTATTTCTGTCAAACCTCCGAGCGAATGGCTCGGCAAAAAAATAAAAATACAGTTAGCTATACGTACTTTTATTCATGGTGCAACAGAACGCGTGTTGAGCGCTATGCAAGCTTTGACTCCTTGAAGCTGCTCCTAGTAGATTTTCAAATGAAGAATACATGAAATGTGACTGAACTATTTAGGGTATATGCCAAGCATCAATCACAAACCTGATGTAAAGAACGCTTTGTTTGATTCAGCGTGACCGTGCTCCACCAAGCACCATTATTACTTATGTAGTGCACCCAGCTTCAAATCTGTGCTCCCATAGTGTTGAACATACGTGGGGAAGGTCAATATGTACAACCAATGCGCCCAGGAACAACGCTAAAAATGCTGATAGTGAACGCCACAGCCTCATCTTGCGCAGCCCGTCGGACGATCAGGAGTGCAGATCCGAGAGGCCACGTAATTACTGGGACCAGGCATACTTCTCACGTTGGTGGTGGTCATAAGCACGAAAGAACAGATCTCGCATGCGACTGATCTAGTTAGTGAATATTATCACGGCACGTTGAAAAACGCTTCACTTGCGGCATGCGCAACGTATTCTGCACAGCGTATCTTTCCAGGGTGTCTAAGGCTTTTTTTTTCTTGGAATTGTGCTTCTTCAATCTGCGGCAACTCACCTCGTATCTCTTTTCCTTTAACATGCATGTTCGCTACATACTCGGAAGAACGTTTACCACTTACGATGATACATTCTAGCCTTATAAACTATATGTACCTGACTATAACGAGAAACATAAGAAGAAAAACGGCTCTTTGGGCTATTTCGTTATATTCCATTATAACAGCGCTCGCGTCGTCCCTCTGCCTTCCGTTCGCTTTTCTTCCAGCACTTTCGCGCTTGCACTGCAATCCTTACTATAATGGAAAATAACAAGCCAGAAATATTCTTTACAGCAATCACCTAAGTACATAATACGCCCATAACGAAAAATTCGTACCTGCAGTGTCGACACATTGCGACATTGAAACTGTGTAAAACACTCAAGCTAACATATCCGAGTGAGACAGATTTAGAGCTTCATGGTTTTGCCAATGCTTACGTAACAAATTTAACAAAACTACATTGTTCTCGCTGCGCAAACTCTTTGTCGGAGTTACAAACATTCAGCCCGATCCCAAGTCATGCCCTCACTTCACTTCTAGATACACACAACCTGCCAAGTGCCGTATAGCTGGTGGCATCATTAGACACTTATCCTGATGCTTCGCCTTTAACTCGAACGCCGCTACACATGAGAGTGACGTTCGCTCAGCCATCTCGGTGTTCAGTTATGCGCACATATTTGTTAGCTTTGAGGAGTCTTTACATATGGGGTGAGAACTTCAGATATGTATGAGGGGCTTGTGTTGTTCGGACCTCATTATATACATTACTTGTCACACCGGCTAGGGAACTCACAATAAACGGTACAACCCTTGCTTTATTGACATTGTTTTTGCCAGGCGAGGAAAGTTTGGCTTCCCGGCGATAACTAGGCTCACGAACCAATATTTTTCAATAAGAAAAAAAAACACCTAACACCAAGAAAAGGGAGCAGCTTGGGCGTTTGAAGAGGACCTTGACTACGCTTACAAAAGTCAGGGTGTTTTGATCATGGCCTCCGAGATGGTGGCAGCTTGATGGGTTTTTCTCTGGCCGTCTCATTCGAACGGCGAGAGCGTAGTCAAAGGTCGGCGTGGCCCGCTCTTTTCTCCGCACCGCGGCGCTCGTTCATATGGTTGAAAATGCTGCCACGCTGTTGATGAAGCTTCCATATGGCGAGAAAGAAATAGTTTTGCACTTTTATATAATTTAATGCTAATTTGAGAATGCCGGGCCAAGGCGTACGAGAAGCGAAGTAAATGCTTGGGCGTATATATTCTCAAATGGGCTTTTTTTTCTGTAGATTAGCGACACCAATATTAGAGCATTTACAATTGCGATGCCTCTCCAAGGGATTCGGATGTTATAGAAACTTGGTGTACTTCAAAGTTTTGCAGGCTGTATAATATTGAGGGCACTGAAAAGTAAAAAAGAAAACTGACAACCCGATCAACAAGCGAAGTCAGAAGAGTGCCGCGTTTTACGCTCATGGGTTACAATAGAATAAAATGGTTTTCTTTCTTTTTATGAAACTAACGCTGTTTTTTATTGTAGCACCATTTCAAAAATCTTCACGACGAACCAGAAAAGTTAGATAATGAAACGAGGATGCAGGTGGGTCGTCATGCGTCTATATTATGTCTAGACTCAACATCGCCTGTTCTGCGACGAGCACGGGTGGGTTACAGGTTGTTGCGAAGCCACCTCCGAAATTCCACCGCTGCCACCACTGTTGCGAACGCTGCCACCACCGACGACGTTACGAAGGGCGCCTCGAAATTTCACCGCTGCAACCACTGTTGCGAAGTGCACCTCCGAATCCCACCGCTGACCTCCACTGTTGCGAAAGACGGCGACGCCAACACGGTCCCGAAGGCGCCACTGCTTCCAACTCCGCCGGGAAGGTCACCAGCCGTTTGGTAGCGTATGTTTCTCAGCTCGCGACTGCTTCTGCGCAGAGCTGATAAGACGAGCGGACGAGACGACGGTGAGTTAAACAAGGTTTAGTTACAGCATATATACAGAGGCGTTACAAATTCGGCACTGGGGCCGACAGAGACTCGAAGAGCCGAGCTCTCCTCTCTAACACATAGGTCTGCTCTAAAACGGGTCCTCTCTGACAAACATGTCAGCTTTCACCTAGGACCGCCGACTCACACACATGTCGACTCTCCGACACGGGGACTCCTCTCACATAGGACCGCCGATCGCGATGCGCCGCAGGGCTTCTTTTATTTGCACCGGGTCCAACCAAAATGTCCAATCAGAAGCGCCGCTGGTCGTCAGGGCAGATTCCTCCAATGGGGTCGCCGCTGGGCCACGTCAGACCCCCAGACATGAAGACGCCGGCTCGCTGTCACGTGCGCTGCTGACTCACTGCACGTGGGCCAGAGAGGCGCCGCGCGTGTTTACGCCGTTGAGTTGTTCGTGTCAGGCGGACTGCGGGCTGGCCTTGACCCAGATTGCCTTTTTCAGAGGCACGGACGTTTGACGAGGACTCGCTGGCATAACAGCACCCCCGCCGCCAGACAATGCGCCGAAAAGACGAGCTGCTTCCACGGGGCTCGGATGACAGGCGCGCTCGTTCGCCAGGTCCCTCCAGGTTCGCCTCCAGGGCCATGGGGAGAATGCAGCTCCAGACTGTTCCAGGAACACATCCCATTCTTGACGACGGATCCCAGCTCCACTGGCTTGTCGCCACAACTTGTCGACCAGCTTCACTCGTCTCTTCTGACCACCTTCGGTTTCAGCACTTGTCGATGGTTCTGCAACTTGCTAAGAACGGTTCGACAACAAACAACACACGACACAAGCAAGTGCCCTCGGTCACCCGACAGAACACCAGACAAAGTATAGTACAACATATACCTATCTACGTGTCTATCGGAATTTTGTTCCCTCTACATCAAGAGGCACATGTGGGACACAAGACTCTTAAAGTAAGAACTTGAATTTTTCACAATTACAACAACGCAACGAATTAGAATACCACATAAAGTTGGCCCCTTGAGATCACTCTGAACGAGAGCGCTCAGCCCAGGTCGTGATGAGGTCAAAATTTTGCCCCGAATCGCCAGCGAGAAACCGAAATGTTGAGAAGTTACTAGCTGGAACGCACTGCTCAATGCACCTGCATTAGCGTTTACCTTTCCTTTATTTTTTTGATAGCGAACGTCAAAGTTGCGCTGTGGAGCAACATGCTCCACTTCAGTAACCGGCCACTTTTAGGCGACGATACCTATGCGGCACCAAGAGCGGCTCACACTTTCGACGTTGCACACGGGAACAACGATACGGCTTGCTACGGATTGACTCCTCACCGCTTAGCTCGATATCGTGTTCGATCACCCTCGTGTTTCCGGGGCGGTCCGAAAACACGTCTCCAAACTCGGAACCAATCTTTCTCAGGTCCTCTTTCTCAGGTCCTCCTTCACTTAAGCTAGGCTCTAGGTTCAACTGTTCCCAGATTACTTTCGATCCCCCTTTGATTACCTCACAAGAACTAAAAATTTCTGCTTCCTCTTCCTCTGAAGCATTCAACAGCTGATTTACGACCGCTTGATGTTGAACGTAGGGTTTCATCAAGTTGTAAATTTTGTTCAGCCGCCTTCCTAATTTAACTTGACAATTGGTATCAGAAAGCTTCGATAATACTTTGGCGGGCCCTTCCCAATCAACCTCAAGCTTGTTCTTTTTGAACGGCTGCAGCAGCATTACCTGACTTCCTACTTCAAAAGCACGCTTCTTCACCGATTCCTCGTAGTGCTCCTTCGACAGCACTTTTGCCGCGTTTTTCTGGCTTTCCACTAGCGCTTCAATCGAGAGATCCTCACGCTGCTCTCGAATGAGCGTCTCTCGATCAACTCTCGGCAGCTCGCTCCCACTTTCCGCTACAGGCGAGAGCGTTGCAACCCTCTCGCTCTGACTCAATGGCGCCATGTCGTCTCCCCCCACGCATACCGCGCCGGCCGTTTCCGCGACGGGCCGCTCGCGTGACTGCTCACATGACTCATGCGGAAAATTTCCTTTCTGGGGTTCCGTCGACCCGCCGACAAAATCACTTGAGAGTTCACCGCATTGAACCAGATCAAGCTGCCGCGATAGCTTCCGCGCTTGCGATCGCGTGAGGGCCATGCACGCAAAGTTGGGGAAGAACGATTTGCCCTGCTCTTTGAGAAGCTGCTCTGAGTTGTTGGAGAATAGGTAAGGAAAACGATCGTTTAGCGCGGCAGACACGGCCGCTTCGGTGCGAAGCTCACCGAACGGACCTTCAATGACAACCGTGGCGATTGGTAAGCGAACACTCTGCTCCTCGGCGACTTGCCTGATCCACGCGCATTCTCCTGTGAAGTCATCCGGAGACACCAATGAAGGATGGACAACGTCCATGGTTGCCGCTGAGTCTCTAAGTGCTCGGCACGTTTTCTCATTCACCCTAATTTCTTGGAGATACGGCTCCAACAACCGAATGTTTTTTTCTGATTCTCGGATCGTTGTGAAGGCAAACTTTTCCTGACAGTTTCTCGCGATGTGTCCTTCCTTTTTGCAGTTGTAGCAGATTAGCGGCTTCCGTTTGTTTTCCGATTAAAATGCCTGTGTGGTAAAAACCTCACTTGATTTCTCCGCTTCCTTTTGCCCTTCCCCTACAGTGTCATTCGTAAGAGACGTGTCCTTCTTGAAATTACGGTGCGGAACGGGTTTCCGTTGATCAGGTTTCCTTGAAAAGCCCTCTTTCCTTTCATCCTTTTCAACGCGCACTGCCCTGCTATGCAACTTTCGGCGAGTATAATACTCCTCAGCTAACTCAGCTGCCTTGTTTAACTGTACTTCCCCAAGTCTGTCCTGCAGCCAAAGTTTGACATCCTCCTCGATGCAGCGGTAGAATTGCTCCAATGCAACGCATTCCACCACTTTATCGCGGTCGTCATACACACCTTCGCCCTTGAGCCATTCAATCAAATCGGCTTTAAGACGAAACGCGAAGTCAACGTGTGACTCATTCCCCTTTCTAGCATACCGGAACCTTTGCCTGAAAGCCTCGGGTGATAACTTATAACGTCTTAAGAGCACTTCTTTAACCTCGTCATAGCTCTCAAACGCTTCTCTCGACAAGCAAGTTATCGCGTCGGACACTTCGCCGGGAAGAAGAGCTAACAGGTTCCGCGCCCAAAGAGACCGCTCCAAAGCGTTTCGCTCACAGACGTGTTCAAACTTGACGAGATACTTCGCCATATCCTCGCCTACTACGAACGGTGGCAGTTGGTCCCGAATTCTAAAACCGCTGACCTGAGTCGTCGGAGAAGCTACGCTAGGCGCCTGCGAACACTGTAGGATTATTGCCAATTCTAGTCGTTTCAACCTTAGGCGCTCTTGTCTCTCGGCCTCCTCGCGACGTTCGCGCCTTTCAGCTTCTTCGCGAGCTTCGCGCCTTTCAGCTTCTTTGCGAGCTTCGCGCCTTTCAGCCTCCTCACGTTCGCGAGCTTCTACTTCTCGCCTTTCAGCCTCCTCACGGCGTGCTTTAATATCCACCCAGGCCTCATCGACTTCCTCAGCCGACACTCCCTCATCCTTCATGATCTCAAGGATTGCTCGCTTTCGTTTCGCACGGCCCAAAGTAATGCCGAGTTCCTCACAAATTTCGATGAGTTCCTTCACTTTAAGGCTCTCCATCGTTCCCACTAGCCTCTTGCTGTTTGCCCCTGTTAACAATTTACTTGCCGTACCCACTATAAGTCAACTAGCAAGACACGCAAGCAATTTTTCACTCTCCCGTGTTTACCCCCTCCGCATTAAGTTTGGTTTCAAAGCACTTCGACTTTGCTTGAAACGATCAAAGCTCACTACAATGCGTCACACAGCCCTTCTCTAAACTACTACAACCTGAGCTAGAGTAGTCTGGTGAACTGAGGGGAAAACATCAGGCACTCACCGCATCGATGTCGCTGACGCCGGCCGATCCCGCAGCTGCCAACCACTGTTGCGAAGCCACCTCCGAAATCCCACCGCTGCCACCACTGTTGCGAACGCTGCCACCTCCGACGACGTTACGAAGGGCGCCTCGAAATTTCACCGCTGCAACCACTGTTGCGAAGTACACCTCCGAATCCCACCGCTGACCTCCACTGTTGCGAAAGACGGCGACGCCAACACGGTCCCGAAGGCGCCACTGCTTCCAACTCCGCCGGGAAGGTCACCAGCCGTTTGGTAGCGTATGTTTCTCAGCTCGCGACTGCTTCTGCGCAGAGCTGATAAGACGAGCGGACGAGACGACGGTGAGTTAAACAAGGTTTATGTACAGCATATATACAGAGGCGTTACAAATTCGGCACTGGGGCCGACAGAGACTCGAAGAGCCGAGCTCTCCTCTCTAACACATAGGTCTGCTCTAAAACGGGTCCTCTCTGACAAACATGTCAGCTTTCACCTAGGACCGCCGACTCACACACATGTCGACTCTCCGACACGGGGACTCCTCTCACATAGGACCGCCGATCGCGATGCGCCGCAGGGCTTCTTTTATTTGCACCGGGTCCAACCAAAATGTCCAATCAGAAGCGCCGCTGGTCGTCAGGGCAGATTCCTCCAATGGGGTCGCCGCTGGGCCACGTCAGACCCCCAGACATGAAGACGCCGGCTCGCTGTCACGTGCGCTGCTGACTCACTGCACGTGGGCCAGAGAGGCGCCGCGCGTGTTTACGCCGTTGAGTTGTTCGTGTCAGGCGGACTGCGGGCTGGCCTTGACCCAGATTGCCTTTTTCAGAGGCACGGACGTTTGACGAGGACTCGCTGGCATAACAAGGTATACGTTTTGGTTCCTTATGATCGCCCATTCGCACTGGGAATTTTACGGTATTCTATGGAACGCAATGTAAGACCGAGCATCCAAATGTTTTGCTTGTTCAATAAGTACGCAAGACGCAGAGTTTGATGTACTTGATATGAAACAGTGCAGTGTTACATAGCAGTAACCATTTGCACTTTTTCTTTCTTTGATAGTCTATTTCGGCGAATGCTTAGTTTTAATTAGAAAGACGCCGTTATGCTACATGTGCGACCCTTTGATTTGAATGCATTCGATAATACAGTAAACGACCACTACCCTGATATTGCCTTTCTTCTACCAAAACAAAATCCAAATTCAGATGACGAAAAAGGAGACGATGACACCTCAAACACTTTCACTGTGAAAGACATATGGAGTGATTTTAGGTCGGCTAATCGAAGCCTTCTACAATATTCTGGCAAAATTACTTCTCACATACCTTGTTTTAATGACATGACCAGGGCACTCAGCTATCTAGAGCGTAACTGCACTTCCACCGACCACCTCATAAATAGGTCGACACACACACACACACACACACACACACACACACACACACACACACACACACACACACACCACACACACACACACACACACGCGCGCACACACTTACACACGCACGCACGCTCGCACGCACACACTATATTGTACGAGCACGCGTGCGCAAATAGTACATGCAGGTTTTTGATCTAAAGCAAGAGTCGCATGGCCTCCAAGACAGACGCCGTGCTCTCACCATCTCGCAATAAAGAGTCTCACGATGCCTCACAGATAGAAGAACATTATCTAGCGTGTCCTGTTTCCTTCGTCAACGCCCCTGGAAAGGCATGATATGTTTTCCACTAGATGGACAAAGTTGTCCATTTTTAGAGCTGTTTGAAACTTCTTGTGTGTGTTTTTTGCGGCAATGGCTGCACTATCCCAGCCTTTTTCGACGTATTTTAAGGCTTCCTAAATGCGCCTAAAAATCGCCAAACGGGCTCGTTTTTATCGTGGCACCTTTTGAGCAAAATGCGTTAAAGGGGCCCTGAAACAATTTTTCAAGTAACCATGAAATAAATTCACTAGAAGAGCTGATTGCCTCACGAATTCAACGCCGAAAAAATTTTAAACATCCGTCCAGTGGAAGAGGAATTACATAGGTTTGTCGCATTCTGCAATTGCATTATCTTTTCTTTCGTCCCGACGCAAGCGCTAAAAGCAAAGGAGGGAGGAGTGGCAGGGGTAAAGAAACTCTACGTTACTCGGTCTCGTAACCTTCAGCACTTTTTTTTTCTTCGAATGCGAAAGTTTCTTCAGTGTGATCGCGCGCGCACGCGTGGACAAGTAGCGGCCTCCCGCGGCGATCTCTGTAACTTGAATTTTCACTCACGGACGATTTTTTCGCTCACAAGCAACGTGACCAACGCTGACGGCGGGGTTTCTGCGACACGAGCTCTCTAACGCTCTCGCGTTAAAAACATGCTCACGCTTGAATCCTGTGCGCTCTGCTGTCTGCTACCGTCTCCACCACCGCCGCCAGAATCTCCAACTTCAACCTCAACTTTAGTATTTCTTCTAGTACAAACAAGAAACATCCTCCGAGGCTAAAAGCTTTCGTCAGCAGCCTGGCTGGGCCCAGGAGGCGTTGTATACATCACAAGGCGAGATCATAAACATTTAGGTACAAAAGCAATTTCACGCTGAGATGCATGACAGAGGTTGTTAAACATTCAATGATACACATAATTGCACACATAGTTAATCACTCAAACAAAATAGGATCATTTTAATTATATCATTATACATGAATATGCCGTATCCATGCTTACATGTTAGCAAATTACGTGTTCAATCCCTTGCAAGATAATTTAATAGCGTGAATATATGAGTGTTTGGAATTTTCGGCAAATTGTGTTTGAAATATTGCAGCTTATAATCAGTGCGAAAACGCGGTTATCACCTCTCGAACGAGTATCACCACTTGATTAACCGGGCTCGCGAGGTGATACTCGTTCATCTCGATGGGGAGCGCAGTGATTGGGACGGCCGTAGGGTGCTTCGGTGTGCGGGCCACCGCGCCTCCCCCCACCCCAGTGGTGACGTGTGGCCCCCGCGATATGCGCACCCCGAACGGAGGAGCGGGTATTGAGGCACTCTATAGACTGCCGTAGAGAAACATGCCGCGTGGCCGCCATCTCGGAGAACATCGCTTATACATGTTTAACAATTTACTCCCGTTTTCATAAACGCTCCTTGACTTGAAACCACCTTCATACATCGCGTTTGTGCTCCCTTGACATCGCCTAAACACAGCGCGTTCAAAACGCGTTTGTAGTGGATTGAAGTCACTGGCAAGTCAATCGGCGTTTCTGATTACGGGGATTAGAGTCTTGACACTCTTCTATGGGAAAGCAGAGAGCTGTCTCCGCTTCCCGCCCAAAGTCGTTTAGAAAAAGTGACGAACGATTTAGACTATACATACTCGTTACTCTACTATTTGATAGCTGGAAGCCGTCCCGTGGGCCCCGAGTATAACGAGGCTGCATCGGAAATAAATTATAGAGAAAGCTAACTGCTTGCCCTATATGGGAGTAGCTGACTGCAAAAAAGACCTCCAACTACTGCCGTATGTGTGTTTATAAAACGTAGTTTACAATTAAGAGTAGTCACTACTCTACTATGGCAGAGCTGAAAGCCGTTCCTTGGGCCTCAAACAGTCGACTGCCGAATGTGTGTTTAGAAAAGGTGGTTAACGATTTCGATTACTAGGTAATCTACTATGCGAGAGCATAAAGCCGTCCCGGGGGCCTCAGAGAAGACTCAGATGACGAATGCATGTGTTTAGAAAAATTGGGTACCGATTTACAGTACTAGGTACTCTACTTTGGGAGAGAATAAAGCCGTCCCTGGAGCCTTAGCAAAGACTCAAATGTCGAATGCGCGTGTTTAGAAAAATTGGGTAACGATTTAGAGTACTTGGTACTCTACTTTTGGAGAGCATAAAGCCGTCCCGGGGGCCTCAGCGAAGACTCCAATGACGAATGCGTGTGTTTAGAAAAACTGGGTAACGATTTAGAGTACTAGGTACTCATTTATAGGAGAGCATAAAGCCGTCCTGGGGGCCTCAGCGAAGACTCCAATGACGAATGCGTGTGTTTAGAAAAATTGTTAAACGATTTATAGTACTCTATTTTGGGAGAGCATGAAGCCGTCCCGGGGGCCTCCGCGAAGACTCCAATCACAAACAGGTGGGGGGGGGGTGGAGGGGGTTAAAAAAGTGGGTAACGATTTAGAGTACTTGGTACTCTACTATGGGAGAGCTTAGAGGCGTCCCCAAACATGCCCGAAAATCACATGGCTGTAGAGGGCAAAGTAAGCGAAGTAATAACAATGCCCTGCCATACTACCATAAAATGCGCCTCCAAGGGTGTGCTGGCCGCATATGTATTCGTAGACAGTTTCCTTCAATAACTAGTGCTTTCCCTATCACGTAATTGTCGGTGGTCGATTTTGTCTTATATGGAAATCTCAACTTTTATCCAGACAACTTGTCAGTTTACCCCGCTGCAGTTCAGTAGTGCCTTAGAAGTGTAGCAGTTTGGGCTAGTTGCTATGACATAGCGTTAGTTGTAGCGCGAGAACAGGACGACGCTGATGCCCTTCTTGTCTCTTTGTCGTCGTTCGGTTCTCGAGCTATAACTAACGTCAATGGTGCCATTTAATGTTTGTTTATCAACTGTTGCTTTTGAATGTAGCAACAAAGTGCTGCAGTGCTAATCCCGTGGATGGCGATCCCATTCCGGTCATGCGAGAGGCGAAAATTAACGAGAAGGCATTGCAGAGGGCGAAAGAGAGAAAGAAAGGAGGGAAGGAAGGAAGGAAAGAAGACAGCAGAGAGCTAACACTTTTTGTGTCAACGTGTGTTACCTACACAGCTTCGTTGCCTGTACTTAATATAAGCTTTGAAGTTCCGTTGTGACTCCTTCCCGCTCTTATTATTTTGCCAGCGTTGCTTGTGTGCGTGAAATGCTCGCCGGCGACGGACACCAGCGACCCGCTTCGCACGACTCTTATTACTTAAAGAACACGGTATAACATCTCCTTAGCCCGAAAAAAACACAAATAAAATAATAAATTTAGCAATACTGCCGAATCGGTATCAATTTCCGTAAACCACGCATTGGTGCGAACCTAGGCTTATTGCATTGGCGAGTTTAGTGTTATGGTGTATAGCTCGATGGACGAAACACCAAAGTATTGTGTGTACGTTAGTATGTGTTTGGTTATTCACCGTCAGCAACCTTAGCTTGACACGAATGGCAGCTGTATAGTTCTTTTCCTTTGTACCTTTGGAAAGCAGATAAGTTTATAACAGGTTACATAAGTGAAATTAGGTGAATACTGCTTGAAACCCTCATACTTGGGTTACGGCGTAGGATTGCGTTAGGTGATGACACTGCGCCCGGCTCCGCGTCCAGAGTGTGTTCGCCGCCATGACTGTTTCCGTTTAATGCGACAGTGGCGCTCTCTCGCGGAAGTGGGTCAAGGCGCTCACTGGGGAGCGACTCCGATCCGCGTGTAGAAGGTTTTTGCTGTGGAGCCTCGCTTCGTTATGATGCTCAATATACAGATGTACGTGTATGTCAATAAATTAATACACAGTGACTCTATTGTTGGTTTCCTAATTTTATATGCAGCTTAGTGGCTAACAGCGTTTTTGTCATATCAATGCTCTGACAGCCACAAACGTTGGCCTCGAGAGCATTCGAATTTTAACGCAACACACTAAAGAGCTCGTTTCAACGAAATTCCGGTGTCCGCGGCGTCGGCTTCTTTGGTTCAGCACAAAAAAGCAGCGTTGCCGTTGAGAAAAAAATTGAGGAGTCTGCAATAAGGATAGCAGGCCGTGGGCAAAGGCACGCAAGCTATTAGAAAGCGATAGTCTTTGGGTACGTGTTTGTGCGTGTATGTGAACGCATGTGTGCTTGCGTGTATATGCGCGCGCGCGCGTGTGTGGGGTGGGGGGTGGGGATTGGATGTCGTTGTCACGGGACGAGAAAGAGCTAGAGTAACCATTCCATATTACTTGAGAAAGTGTGGCAGGGTCCCATTAAAGAACACGGTCGAAATTTCCGTAGCCATTTACTACGGCGTCTTTCAATCATATATTGCTTTTGAGACCTAGAACCCCGTATATAGTGTTACGGGTACCTTAATTAATAAATCAAATACGATGCACCGTGCTCGGCGAACAAGATTGCGACAGTTCATCAACAACCAGCCACCACCGTCGTCTTTCTCTTTCTTGCAGCCAGGCTGTGCCGACTCTTGCGTATCATAACCCCCCGGGAGAAGAAGCACCGTCTCGGTGCTTGAGCAACTCGGATGCGGTAGAAGGAGGGTGATAGGGCTTTAGTCGAGCTATGTGCACGATATCACTCGAAGGTGTCGATGATGACGTTGAATCGGCTGGAACGATCTCGTATGTAACGTCTGTCACCTGGCGAACGACGCGGTATGGTCCAGTGTAGCGTGACAGCAGATTTTCAGAAAGCCCTACACGCCGAGTGGGGGACCAGAGGAGGACAAGGGAACGCGGTGTCAAGTGCACGTTTCGATGACGGGAATCGTAGAGCTGTCTTTGGTGCTCCTGTGAGGCCTGCAGACGGCTGCGGGCGAGTTGGCGTGCGTGGTCGGCTCGCGTGAAGGCTTCGCCGGCATACTCAGTGACCGAGGGCAGCAAGGTGTTAAATGGTAGGGCGGGTTCTCGGCCGTATAGAAGATAGAATGGTGAATAGCCGGCAGTGTCGTGACGTGACGAATTATATGCGAACGTCACAAATGTCAAATGAACGTCCCAGTCCTGGTGGTCGGCCGCTACGTATTTAGAAAGCATGTCGGTTATGGTGCGGTTGGGGCGCTCCGTAAGACCGTTCGTTTGCGGATGGTACGAAGTGGCAAACTTGTGCTTGGCAGAGCAAAAGCGCAGGACTTCATCAACGACAGCTGATAGGAAGGTCCGGCCCCGGTCAGTGAGAAGTTGGCGTGGAGCTCCGTGTACTAAAATAATATCATATACCAGAAAGTCCGCCACATCGGTTGCGCAACTCGTCGGAAGTGCTCGTGTGATAGCGTACCGTGTCGCATAGTCAGTGGCGACAGCAATTCATTTGTTCCTGAGCTGGAGATCGGAAATGGGTCAAGCAGGTCGAGGCCAACTCGAAAAAAAGGTTCAATGTTGATGTCGATCGGCTGAAGGAATCCAGCTGGTAGGGCAGATGGCTTTTTGCGGCGCTGGCAGGGCTCACAAGCGGCGACGTAGCGTCGAACAGAGCGGGCAAGACCTGGCCAAAAGAAACGACGACGTACACAGTCGTATGTGCGAGAGACGCCCAAGTGGCCCGCCAAAGGAGCGTCATGAAGTTAGTTGAGAACAGTCGCACGAAGATATGCTGGTATGACGGGGAGCAAGTCATGGCCATATGGATCGAGGTTACGGCGATACAGGATGCCGTCTTTTACCAGGAACACTTGTAGAGATGCGTCGCGAGGCATTGACTCAAGCTTGTCAATGATGGTTTGCAGGGAAGCATCCCGGCGTTGTTCATGGCCAAGGTTGAGTAGCTGCGTCACAGACAGAAGGTCTCGAAAGGTGTCAGTATGGGCAGCCTCTTCCACAGGGTAGCGTGATAAACAATCCGCATCTTGATATGACCACCCTTTTTTGTACGATACGGTGAACGTGTATTCTTGTAATCGTGAGGACCAACGAGTGAGGCGTCCTGTGGGATCCTTGAGTGAGGCCAGCCAGCAGAGCGCGTGGTGGTCGGTGACTACCCGGAATGGACGCCCATAAAAGTATGGGCGAAACTTGGCGACTACCCACACAAGAGTGAGACACTCACGCTCCGTGATTGAATAGTTGCGCTCGGCTTTAGATAGCAGGCGGCTTGCATACGCTATAACACGGTCATGCCCGCGTTGGTGTTGCAATAGCATTGCCCCGATGCCTTGCCCACTAGTGTCAGTGCGAACCTCGGTTGGAGCTGATGGATCAAAATGAGCTAAAATCGGCGGTTTGGTAAGGAGCGTCTTGAGCTGGGAAAAAAACGAGGCTTGATCAGCGCCCCAGAAAAACGGGGTGTCCTTCTTCAGGAGGTTTGTGAGTGGGCGTGCAATGATGGCGAATTCCTTAACAAACCGTCGAAAGTAGGAGCACAAGCCCACAAAACTGCGAACGTCGTTTGTTGACTTCGGAACAGAAAAGTCCGTGACGGCGCAAATATTCTCGGGATCCGGGCGCACTCCTGCGGCATCGCCAATGTGGCCAAGTACGGTTATTTGACGACGAGCAAAGTGGCATTTCGACGAGTTCAGTTGAAGTCCGGCTCGATGAAAAACTTCAAGGATTGCCGATAAACGCTTGAGATGAGAGTCGAATGTGGGCAAGAAAACGATAACATTGTCTAAATAACACAAGCAGGTTGACCATTTAAACCCTTGGAACAATGAGTCCATCATTCTTTCGAATGTGGCCGGCGCATTACAGAGACCAAAGGGAATAACTTTGAAGTGATAAAGCCCGTCAGGAGTGACGAATGCGGTCTTTTACGGTCCATCTCGTCTACAGCGATCTGCCAATAGCCAGATCGAAGGTCGATAGTGGAAAAATATGTAGCACCGTAAAGGCAGTCTAAGGCATCGTCGATTCTAGGCGACGGGTAAACATCTTTCTTCGTAATTGTGTTCAGATGCCTATAATCTACACAAAAGGGCCATGTTCCATCCTTCTTTCTGATCAGGACGAAAGGAGAAGCCCAGGGGCTACAAGAGGGCTCGATTGTGTCTTTTGCAAGCACCTTTTCGACTTCCTGTTGTATGACTGTGCGCTTGGACGCGTACACACGGTATGGACGTCGGTGAATGGGACTCGCGTCACCAGTATTGATGCGATGAGTAACAACACAAGTTCGGCTTAAAGCCGTGCTGGCGAAGTCGAAAATGTCAGTATAGGACTCCAGGACGTGACGAAGGGCTTCCGCGTGATCAGGAGTGAGGTCTGATGGTACCATGTGGTCAACGTCGACGCCCGATAAACGTGATAGAGTTGGTTCATGGTCTGAGGTGCAGCAATCATCCACTTTGAAGGGTTCAACCGTATGGTCTTGTAGAGCAGTAATTTCGGCCAGGGAGATACCTTGTGGAAGAATTTGGGCAGTGAGGGCAAAATTGACGATAGGAAGGCATGTGCGGTTTTCAACGATTGTCAAAATGGTGTGCGGAACAGCGACGCCATGCGTAAGCATCACGGCATGTATTGGTGCCACCGTGTAATCACCGTCAGGTACAGGTGGTGTAGAGAAGAGTTCTATGTGTGTGACACAGTTAGGCGGAAGGCGTGCGAAATCAATGCAACAAAGGCGACTTTGGGGTGGGTTGGTCAGATCAGAAAGTAGAAGCATTTCAAGGTCAAGACAGCCGGCTGAACAATATGGGGCTGATTGAGCGGTTAGAAAATTCATGCCTAGAATTACTTCATGAGGGCAATTTTCTATAACGGTGAAAATAACAGCAGTGCTTCTATCGGCGATAGTCACATGGGCAGAGCACATGCCAATAATCGCGGCAGTTCCCCCGTCGGCGACTCGAACAGCTCGGTTCAAGGCGGGTGTGATAACTTTCTTTAGGCGGCGACGAAGAGCAGCACTCATTATGGACACATGCGCGCCGGTATCGTCAACGCACGCACAGGTACATTGTCTAAAGTAACGTTCAACAGATTCCGGGTGGTCGGTAATGTTACACGACGATTTCTTGCAGAGGTCGTCGTCAATGCAGCTTCACCTCCAGAAGCTGCACTGCCTAGTTTCTTCTGCAGTGCCAGAAGCTGCACTGCGCATCTCCATCGAGGTACGGGAGTCGTCCACCTCCACCAATAATGTTTCGGGTAACTTATTTAATAAATTAAATACGATGCACCGTGCTCGAAGAACAAGATGGCAACAGTTCATCAACAACCAGCCACCAACGTCGTCTTTCTCTTTCTTGCAGCCAGGCTGTGCCGGCTATTGTGTATCAATAATAATAATAATAATAATAATAATAATAATAATAATAATAATAATAATAATAATAATAATAATAATAATAATAATAATAATAATAATAATAATAACTGAGGGCATTCCGAGATCGCGGATGCGTCTCGGCGATCGCACTACAGAAATGATCCTATGAATACCCTCAATTATTATTATTGATATTATTATTATTATTATGATTATTATTATTAGATGCGTGTCATGTAAGAACATGACGACATGCCACGCTCATGATGCGCTCGCGGTCGTTTCACCAGCTTCACTTACACCAAATGTGGTATAAAGTGACCTGAATGGAAGATGAAGGTATTTGACTAGTGCAAACATGTTAATTATGAGACGCGTGTCATGTAAGAACATGACTACATGCCACGCTCATGATGCGCTTGCGGTCGTTTCACTAGCTTCACTTACACCAGATGAGGTGTTACGTGACGCGAATGGAAGATGAAGGTAAAGGACTAGTGCAAATTTATAGATTATGTGATGCGTGTCATGTAAGAACATGACTACATCCCACGGTCATGATGCGCTCGCGGTCGTTTCGCCAGCTTCACTTACACCTAATGTGATATTACGTGACGTGAATGGAAGATTAAGGTCTATAACTAGTGCAAGCATGAAAAGAATGAGATGCGTATCATGTAAGAACATGACTACATGCCTCGCTCATGATGCGCTCGTGGTCGTTTTACCAGCTTCGCTTACACCAGATATTGTATTACGTGACGTAAATAGAAGATGACGGTACATTTCTAGTGCAAACTTGATAATCATGAGATGCGTGTAGTGTAAGAACATGAGGCTAGTGTAAGGGAACATGAGTGTAGTGTAAGAACATGAGGCCGCAGATAATACCTCAATTCTTGATTACTTAGAAATGGCTTTTGACGCTATCCCGCCTACAGATGATGTAAATGACCTCTGGGAATACTTTAAGAAGGTAGTAAACGACTATTTGTCACGTTTTGTTCCCCAAAGAGAAAAGAGAACTGCAAAAGCTAACCCATGGATTACCAGAAGCATCATTCACCTAAAACGACGACTATGTCGCGCCCGTCAGAAAATACCAAGAAACTCGTCTGTTATTGCTCACATTAGTGCTCAGGTACGAAGAGAAGTCAAGCAATCTAAAAGTAATTTTCTAACTAATATATTGTCTGAATACATATCCAACTCTCCCCAGAAATTTTGGCGGTACCTGTCTAGTTCGCAGTCTGAAATAACTGGGCTTTCTGTAGACGGGACCTCCTATAGCGAACCGATTCAGATTGCCGAAGCACTCAATCATTACTTCAGTACTGTTTTTAGATGTGGAAGCATCTTATACTCGCGCCTTGTAGTGCGCCGTCCGCGCCGTCCGCACCGCTTCTCGAACATTCGACAGCTGACAGCGCATGCGCCGTCGCGCCGGCGTTCAACAACGCGCCAACGGCGAGCACTGCGTTGCTACCGTCTGGGGCGTCGACGTCATGACGATGTACCTCGCGCCAAACCTCTCTCGTGCCGCCGTAGAAAAGTACGTCGATGAGGCCGTGCAAGATTACAGAAAACAACAACCGCAACATCGACCATTCATGCTAGTTGGCGACTTCAACGTCGACGTCATCAAGGACGATTGGATAGTCGAATACATGGCGTCGCGGCACTCGCTGAAACGCGCAACGCACGACGACTGCAAACACCACCAGCCGACCACCATTCGCGGAACCTGTATCGACCACGTCTTTGCAAATTTCGACCTACGACCGATGCAACCCGATCCACTCACTCTTTACTTTACCGACCACAAAGCCATCGTCCTCAAAGTTCGTCGCAATAAATAAAACACCGCCCTTTCGCATACGTGCCGTACGTGTTCACTCATTTAACACCCCATTTCACAACCACGTTAACCAATTTAGCCATCGACCCAAGTAAGTCGCAATTTAACACCCGTTAACCAATTACATGCTTCCGCATCCTCCTCAGTGTTCCCCCGAGGGAAGCTGCGGGCAATTTTTTTTCTCCAAGTATTGATCATTCAAAAAAAGGCTGTACGTTCGATGATACTAGTTCCAATCTTCTTACCGTATCTAAAGAGGGCGTATTGGCATTACTGCTTGAATTGGATCATAAAAAATCACCTGGTCCGGATATGATTCCCAACGAATTTCTGAGGCGCTACTCTGATTGGGTTTCTAGTTTCTTAGTTAAAATTTTTAATTTATCTTTGTGTACTGCCGCTGTTCCAGTTGATTGGTTATTAGCAAGAGTTGTGCCCATTTTCAAAGCTGGTGACCGCCTTAATGTTTGTAATTACCGTCCAATTTCTATCACATGCACGGCATGCAAAGTAATAAAACATATAATTTCAAAATATATATTTCAATATATAGAAAACAACAATCTGTTTTATAATAAGCAACATGGTTTTAGAAAAGGCCTTTCAACCGTCACTCAGCTTTTTGAATCTGTTCATGCTTTCGCTACAGCAATAAACTCAAAAGAACAAGTCGATGTTATAGCAATTGATTTCTCTAAGGCCTTTGATAGAGTATGTCACCAGAAACTTATTCGAAAAATGTTAATACTTGGTATTGATCCCGCAATTGTAAGATGGGTTGAAGCGTACTTGCGCAATAGGTTGCAGTTTGTTGAAATAAGTGGCGCACGTTCTTCTCTTTTACGCGTATCCTCAGGTGTGCCACAAGGCTCCGTGTTGGGACCTCTACTCTTTTTAATTTATGTGAATGATATTGCAACGGTTGTGCCTCCTTTTGTTGATGTAAGGTTATATGCAGATGATTGTCTCTTGTTTTGTCATGTGAAAAGTGTTTCTGATCAAATGCTCCTCAATGATGCTCTTCGATGTATTGACAACTGGTGTGAAAAATGGGACATGAATATTAATTTTAGATAAAACTGTTTGCATGACAATTTCAAATAAAACATCCCCCTTAACTATAAATACACAATAAACAATAGAGAAATTAAGAGTTCTAATGAGTTTAAATACTTAGGTGTTACTATATCCAGCAGTTTAAAGTGGGACAAGCATATTGACAACATTACAGGACTGGCGAAGCGAAAGCTGGGTTTTCTGAGAAGGAAACTCCGTAATGCACCGCCCTCTGTTAAATTGTTGGCGTATAAGACTATTGTTAGACCAACGCTGGAGTACGCAGCTATCATCTGGGATCCGCATACTAAAACTGAAATTAACAAACTTGAACGAGTACAAAGATTGGCCGCGAGGTTTATTTATTCAAATTACATGAGAACACAGTCTGTATCACTTTTGCTTGCTAGGGCTGACCTTCAATCGTTAGCTACACGTAGAAAAATAGCTCGCTTAAAATTTATTTATGACCTGTATCATAAGAACTACAAGCTGGATCCCAGTGTATACCTGCGCCCCCCAGGACGAGTGTCGGCTCGTACTAATCACTCATTTTCTGTCCAAACTTATGTACCGCGGGTGGATGTATTAGATGCGGAAGCATCTTATACTCGCGCCTTGAAGTGCGCCGTCCGCACCGCTTCTCGAACATTCGACAGCTGACGCGCGCGCATGCGCCGTCGCGCCGTCGCCCACCATCTGTGCTGCGCGCGCTTCTCCTTCGAGAACATTCGACAGCTGACAGCGCATGCGCCGTCGCGCCGTCGCCATCTGTGCCGCGCGCGCGCTTCTCCTTCGAGAACATTCAACAGCTGACAGCGCATGCGCCGTCGCGCTGTATATATACTCAAGGTCGGCGCTCGCTCGCTCAGTTGCCGCTCGTCGGTTGGTTTGTACGGCGCGTCGACGTCCAAGGTCGTGGTGAAATGAATGCCAACGAATCCACAAACACAATGATCGACGTCCCTTCGACCAGCGCCGCCCTTTCGCATACGTGTGTACGTGTTCACTCATTTAACACCCCCTCCTACAACCACGTTAACCAATTTAGCCATCGACCCAAGTAAGTCGCAATTTAACACCCCATTTCACAACCACGTTAACCAATTTAGCCATCGACCCAAGTAAGTCGCACTTTAACACCCCGTTAACCAATTATATGCTCCGCATCCTCCTCAGTGTTCCCCCGAGGGAAGCTGCGGGCAATTTTTTAAGTTTTCGTTTCTGGTGCGATCTATTGTTGACTGGAATGCGCTTCTACCCGAGATACTTACAGGATGTAGATCCTCACAGGATTTTCAACGACGGCTGGACTTGTTTTTTGTCTAACATTGTTTGTGTATTGTTCACCTGTTCACCTCCCACCCCTGCTACAGCCCGCAAGGGCTAGCAGTATTGTAAATAAATAAATAAAATAAATAAACATGACTACATGCCACGCTCATGATGCGCTCGCGGTCATTTCACCAGCTTCACTTACACCAAATGTGGTATTATGTGACGTTAATGGAAGATGAAGGTATCTGACTAGTACAAACATGATATTCATGAGATGCGTGACATATGAGAACATGACTACATGCCATGCTCATGATGTGCTCGCGGTTGTTTCACCATCTTCACTTACAACAGATGTGGTATTACGTGATGTGAATGGAAGATGAAGGTGTATGACTAGTGCAAACATGATAATTATCAGATGCGTGTCATGTGAGAACATGACTACATGCCATGCTCATGATGTGCTCGCGGTCGTTTCACCAGCTTCATTTACACCAAATGTGATATTACGTGACGTGAATAGAAGATGAAGGTATATAACTAGTGCAAACATGAAAAGTATGAGATGCGTATCATGTAAGAACATGACTACATCCCAAGCTCATGATGCGCTCGTGGTCGTTTTACCAGCTTCGCTTACACCAGATATGGTATTACGTGACGTAAATAGAAGATGACGGTATATTACTAGTGCAAACTTGATAATCATGAGATGCGAGTCATGTAAGAATTAACATCACTATGTGCCACGCTCATTATGTCCACATGGCGGTTTCGCTGGCTTCACACACATCAAATTGAGCATTACGGGACGTGAATGGAAAGGAAAGGTATATGACTGGTGCAAACATGATACTCATCACATGCGTGTCACGTAAAACATGACTATATACTAGCTCACAGCGCTTTCGCGGCCGTTTCGCAACCTTAACATATACCAAATTTAGCATTACGTGACGTCAATGGACGAAGAGCACTAATCTAAGGCGCAAATATGACAATCACGACACGGAAGTCATGTACGGCACAATTTATGACCACCTCGTATAACGTTGTGCTGATTTTATTGCGACGATTCAACCTTCCTCGTTCGTGCTTCGCATATCTTCGATTCCCACTGTACGTGGGATCTACCAACTATTATTATTATTATTATTATTATTATTAGTAGTAGTAGTAGTAGTAGTAGTAGTAGTAGTATTGTTAATATTAATATTAATATTATTATTATTAATACTTAAAGAACTAATGCAGCGTATTGTTTGATTTTCTCGCTTTTAATACTCTACAGCAGCACAAAAGTATTGCCAATTCCTGTGGTAACGTCTTAGATCTGTGTATTAATAATAATCAACCTTATGAGGTATCACTCTTTCACATCTCTCTTGTTCGTCCTAACAATTTTCACCCACCACTCAAACTAACAATCTCTATTTCACCAGAATATATCAAGCTTTCCCAGAAAAATTGAAAAAAAACGCCTATATTTGCCTTTAAGCGATGTGACTACATTGGCCCTTCTGGTTCTTATCAGAGCTTATAAGTGCACTGAAACATAAAGATAGCTCACACAGGAAGTATATTCGTTCTCCATCAACTCATTTGAAGGGAGAACGCTGTCGTTTTCGTTCTAATTGTAAACGCCTTTGTGAATGGGATCACAGTCTACATATTTCTTTTTTAGAGAAAGAAAAAGCGGATCTCACCGGCCGGCTGAGTTTTGGAAGTATGTGCGCAAACGGGCGAGCAAAAGCGGTGAATCCTTCAGGATACTGGACCGAAATGAAGTAGAAGTTAACACCGTTGCTGACTGTTTTGTCATGCATTATTCATCTCTTTATAAGTCTCCAGCCTCGAAGTGCAGCTATAGTAACGGTCGTCGGCTTAATGCAGTTGCACAGCTGATGCAGTGTCACTAGATGAAGATTCCATTCCCAAAAGCATTAAGCGCTTCAAACCTTCCTTTTCAGCTGGCCCAGATGGCTTCCCCTCTGCCTTACTAAGAGCCTATGGCAGTGTTTTCCCAGTGTTTAAGGCTGGCTGTAAAGCTGACGTCTCGAACTACCGCCCTATTTTCCTTCTTTGTTGTGTATCGAAAATCTTTGAGCTTGCTCTTCACAAAATATTGTATTTTGATGTAAAACAATTCATTCATTGTGAATCAGCTTGGGTTTCTCGCTGGCCGCTCAACTTATACTAATATTCAATATTTCATGATTCAAGTCTCCACGCCTATTTCGCAGACAGGACTGGTTGACGCTATCTACTGTGACCTTAGCAAAACTTTCGATGTTGTCAGCCATTCGCTTCTTGTGGATAAACTTGCACATGTTGGTTCTTTCATTGTGAATCTCCTCCATAGCTATCTTCTTGTTACATCATGTCATGTTGCCGTTATTGGCCAAACGTCCTCTTTGTATAAAGCTACTAGAGGGGTTTCTCAAGTGTTTGTACTGGTCCCACTCCTCTTTTCAAAATATGTTAATTATGTTTCTTCTGTCATTCGGCATGCGCAACGTATCCTGCACAGCGTAGGCTTTTTTCAAGGGTGTCTAAAGCTTTTTATATTGGAATTGTGCTTCTTCAATATGTGGCAACTCACCTCGTATCTCTTTTCCTTTAACATAAATTGTTTGCTATATTCTCGGAAGAACGATTACCACTTGCGATGAGACAATCCAGCCATAGAAACTGCGTAACTAACTATAACAAGGAACATAACAAAAAGAAAAACGGCTTTTTGGTTTAGTGGTTATATTCCATTATAACAGCGCTCGTATCATCCCTCTTTGCCTTCCGTTCATCACCTTCCGTTCGCGTTTCTTCCAGCACTTTTGCGCTTGCACTGCAACTCTTATTATAATGAAACATAACAAGCCTGTAATAATTGTTACGCCAATCACGTAAGTGCATATTACCCATCTTGTAGGCGCACACCGATAACGAAAAATTCGTACCTGCTGACGACACGTTGCGACATTGAAAATGTGTAAAACACTCAAGGTAACATCTAAGAGCGAGACAGATTTAGAGCTTCACGGTTTTGCGAATGCTTACGTAACAAATTTAACAAAACTACATTGTTCTCCCAGCGCAAACTCTTTGTCGGAGTTATAAATATTCACTCCGATTCCAAATAATGCCCTCACTTCACAACTGGATCAACACATTCTGCCAAGAACGGTATAGCTGGCGGCATTATGAGACACTTATCCTGATGCTTCACAACTTAACTAGAACGCCGCCCCGCCACAGTAGTCTAGTGGCTAAGGTACTCGGCTGCTGACCCGCAGGTCGCGGGATCGAATCTCGGCTGCGGCGGCTGCATTTCTGATGGAGGCGGAAATGTTGTAAGCCTGTGTGTTCAGATTTGGGTGCACGTTAAAGAACCCCAGGTGGTCGAAATTTCCGGAGCCCTCCACTACGGCGTCTCTCATAATCGTATGGTGGTTTTGGATTGTTAAACCTCACATATCTATCTAAACTCGAACGCCGCTATATTATGAGAGCGATGTTCGCTTAGCCATCTCGGTGTTCAGTTATATATACACATTTGTTAGCTTTCAAGAGTCTTTACTCATGGGGTGTGAACTTTAGGTATGAGGGGCTTGTTATGTTCGGACCTCGATTATATAGATTGCTTGGGAACTCACAATAAACGGTGATGCCCTTGCTTGATTGACGTTGTTTTTGCCAGGCGAGTCGAGTTTGGTTCTTCGCGATAATTATACCCGCGAACATCTATTTTGCAATAGAAAAAAAAAACACCACAAGGAGGGAGCAGCTTTGGCGTTCCAAGGGGACCATGACGAACTTACCAAAGTCAGTGTGTTTATACCATGGCCTCCGAGATGGCGGGAGCTAGGTGGGTTTCTCTCCGGCCGTCCCAATCGCACTGCGAGAGGGTTTTTAGAATGGGCTTGGCCCACTGTTTTCTGTGCACTGCCGCGCCCCTTCGTATACGGTTCAAAAGGCATCCGCGCTGTTTGCGAAGCTTTGTTGGCGAGAAAAAATAATGGTTTGTGCGTTATATAACTTCATGCTGATTTGGAAATGTCGAGCCACGGTGCACGAGAAGCGAAGTCAATGCTTGGACGTATACATTTTAAAATTGGCTTATTGTTTTTTGCTGCAGATTAGCGCGACCTATAATAAATCATTTGTAGTTTTTATGCCTCTGCAAAAGATCCGAATGTTCTAGAAACTCTGTGTACTTCGAAAATTTTTAAGCTGTATAATGGTGAGGTCACTGGAAAAGTAAAAAAAAAATATGACAACTCGATCATGAAGCAAAGTCAGAAGATTGCCGCGTTCTACGCTCACGGGTTTCAATAGAATAAAATGGCTATCTTTTTGTTTCTTTCTTTTGATGAAACGAGCGCTGGTTTTCATTGTAACACCATTTCAAAAATCTTCCCGACGAGCCACAGAAGTAGGATACTAGAACGAGGGTGCAGGTGGTCGCCAAACTTCTATGTTTTGTCTAGACTTAACATCGCCTGTTTTGCGACGTGCACGGGTGGGTTACAGGTATACGTTTTGGTCCCTTATGGTCACCCATTCGCACTGTGAATTTCACGGTATTCAGTGGTACGCAATCTGAGAACGAACATCGAAATGTTTTGCTTGTTCAAGAAGTACGCAACACGCGTTCAGAGTTGGATGTACCTCATATGAAACACTGCAGTATTACATAGCTGTAACAATGTGCACTATTTCTTTATTTTGTAGTCTATTTCGGCGAGTACTTAGTTTTAATTAGCAAGACGCCGTGATGCTACATGTGCGACCCTTTGATTTGAATGCAATCGAGAGTACAGTAAATCAACACTACCCTGATATTGACATTCTTCTACCAAAACATAATCCAAATTCAGATGACGAAAAAGGAGACGATGACAACTCAAGCACTTTCACTGTGAAAGACATATGGAGTTATTTTAGGTCGGCTAATTGAAGCCTTCTACAATATTCTGGCAAAATTACTTCTCACATACCTTATTTCAATGACATGACCAGGGCACTCAGTTATCCAGAGCGTCACTGCCGAGGGAGCGCTGTCTTGCTCCGTGGACAGCACCGGGTAAGCACGTGTTTTCCTTCGTCCGCGTCCCCATTTGGGAATCGCGGACGGTAGCCTGCATGGGGTGCCTTGGGCACCTCGGCAGGCGTGTTTACTTGAGTGCTAGCTTCGGAGCGTACGCTAAGCCCTAAGCGGTGCCTAGTGCTTGAAGTGGTCGTACCACAACGAGCCGCACTTGCGTTAGGCCTACGCGTACGAGGTTTGCCCTAACACTCGCGACCAGGCCCATTGGCCATCGTGAGAGTGCGCAGCATAGCCGCGAGGGACCTTTTCGCGACCGGCGTGTCAAAGCTCGCCATTGCCAGCTGCGACGTGCTCGCGGTTTTCCCCTTATTGTGAACGTCCGTGTGCGGGTGCCTTCGCTACCCGCGTCCCGGGAGCGGACGTTGTACTGTTATTCGGGGTGCCGCCAGAGGCAATAAAGTGTTGTGGACTTTTGCTTAGAACACTGTCTATTTGCCGCACCGCGCTAAACGCCTTATTAGTTGAGCGCGCGCGGAGCGGTGCGCTACACGCGAGTGAACGGAGTAGCGGCCCTGTGGCTCACTAAGCCTGAACCCGCGGTGATCGTCCGCTGCAGTTAGAAGCAAGGGATCACCATACTGGCGCCCAACGTGGTATCAAAGGCTCATTAAGCCTTTGATTAGTCTTAGCCGAGTCGGCCCGCCTTTGCGAATCAGGCTCGCCGCGTTTGCCCGCGTTATGTCTGCTCCGCGTCAGTCCTGTCCGCTGACGCTTTTAGCAGATACCGCATTGCTCGAGAACAGGGCCAGTGCCCTCTTGAGCATCACAATCGCGCACCCTCACTTGTCACAAGCCCCAGTCGGGATGACACGAGGCGCTACGTATCAGCTCCCACTGGAGAGGTAGCGTGTTTTGGGTCCGGGGCCATAGCCCAACCCGAACAGTGCACAAGGGCAAATTGGACTACTACTGCTCCCTTTGGAATGCATGGTAGTTCCATGTCACAGCGCTCCGAAACGGCTCTCAGTGGAGCTTCCGGGGCGCAGATCGGCACCGCGGCCTCAGCAGTTGCCGAATTTTGCCCGCTGGCTGCTATGCAACCTAGCAGTTTGGTACCCAACGCGGTATCAAAGGCTCATTAAGCCTTTGGTTAGTCTTAGCGAGCCAGTTCGCCTGCGCGATTCAGGCTCGTCGCAACATGTCCGCTCCGTGGCATGCCGCGTTGCACAAAGAGGCCACCGCCTCTATCGACGGGCGCCCTTCGGCGCTCGCCTGTGTCGTCACCCCTTTTTGTGTTGAATACACTCCTACGTGGTAGCTGACGCGCTATCTCGTGCCCCCAGTTGTCTGCCGAGAACCTGGCTTCCGGTGCGACGGCCGCTCGCGGTGCCTTAGCACTGGCAAGCGTCGGGGGCGAAACGGCGGCGAAAAGGGGGAGTCCCCATGAGGACGACCTTGGCTGCTATCCAGGTAAGCGGCGCACTGCGTAGCGGCCGAGTGGGGGGAACTTTCCGAAGGCCACCATGTCGAGAGCGAACCCGTGACGCCGTGCACGTGGCGGTTGCTGCGGTCCTGAGTGGGCGCGATACCAGACTCCCCCATTTGGGAGAATGGGAGTCGCTTTCGGCAGCGAAGAGCTACTGAAGGCTCAGCAGAGTGATCCGTTTCTAGTCTCGGAGGGACGGAGCGCCGTATACGCTGCTTGCTTTGCGGCGGGCGCCGTTAAACCGTCTTGAGAGGCGCGCCGTTACGCTGCTTGTTCTGCGGCGGGCGCGATTGGGGGGCTGAACAGCGTGTGTCGCTGAGTCCCCGGCGGATTCATTTTGCTGGACCATGACGGGCTCCTGCTGAAGTATATAGCCACTGACGACGAGTCCATAGACCGGGTTAAGGTGGTTATGCCCAAAAGTCTGAGAGCCGCACTGTTGCGAGCCTCTCATGACGAGCCCATTGCCGGTCACCTGAGTGGCTCTAAAGTTTTTGCGAAACTGAGCAAGGTTGTGACTTGGCTTGGCGTGAAGCGTGACATTTTTCGCTATTGCCGTTCCTGCCACGTCTGTCAAACGGTGAAATCAAGGGGTGGCAAGCCGCCCGGCTTGATGAAACCGACTGTCAGTGAGCGTCCGAGGCAAGTAGCCACCTGCGATCTAATGGGGCCGTTCCCCAGGAGTAACCAGGGGTTCATACATCTGATGGTAGTTGTTGATCCTTTTTCCAAATGGGTGGAGCTGTTTCCGCTGCGGAAAGTGACAGCGCGAGCGGTGCTAGAGAGGCTATAGGAAGTGTTTTGTCGGTTCGGCTTTCCGAAAAGATTGATCACGGACAATGCGTCGTAATTCACCGCTCGGGTGTTTGGTGATACGTGCCGTTCCCTAGGAATGGATCACTGCACCACTTCGCCCTACCATCCCCAGTCCAATTTGACGGAGCGAACCAATCGTAAGCTCAAACCGATGTTGGCGGCCTTTGCCGAAAATCAAAGGGACTGGGCAGACCATTTGAGTGAACTTGCGTGTGCAATCCGAACCTCCGAGAGTCGCTCTACTGGTTTCTCTCCCGCCTTCCTTAATTTCGGAAGGGAGTTGGCAAATCCGATGACCAGTGTCATGCAATGCCAGCTGGGAGACGATGAAGAACCGGCAGACTGTTCTGCTTACGCTTCCACACTTCGGTACAGGCTTTGTCGAGCTCTCAGTAGAGCGAGGCAAAGTTTGGCATCGGCCGGGGCCGAGCAAAAGGCCCAGTACGACCGAAAACGTCGCCACCTTTCATTTAAGGTGGGTGACCTCGCCCTGAAGTGTAACCACGCTCTTTCTCAACTTCGCTCGCTCTAAAGTGGCTTGGTCCATACCGAGTGGAGAAAGCTTGGACTCCACTCGCGTACTTGCTGAAAGACCCGCTTTCGGGAAAACTCAGCCGTCCCATCGCAGACCTGAAAGCCTTTGCGTCAAGGTCTGACGAGCCAGCGCCCAGTGGCTCTTCGCGCAAGCAACGGCGCACACCCGGCGCGGCGGACCGCATTCGGACCACGCACCGGTATAATCTGAGCAAGCGGTCACCTTAGTGATTTCGCGCCGGACGGCGGACTTATTTCCGCAACCGAAGGCCCTCATTTTTACTGTCTAGTCTCAGTTAGCTAACTTCTTTGCAGCCAGTGCTTGCAAAGAAGTCGGTTCCGCCCAGTTACTGCTGCTGATTGTCATGTGAGTGTTGTTGTTTACTTGATGTTTTTTTCCGTGTTTTCTTTTTTTCCTTCTCGCTGGAGGAGGGGATTGTGAATTGGTGCTTTAGCGTGGAGAGAGGGACAATTGACACTTTGCGCTTCCTTTGCGGTGCGCGTTTGGAGAGACCCGACCATCGGAGGTGTGTGTGTGTGCGTGTGGCGACAGCTTAGGAAGTGACCAACCCCTACACCACTTTGGACTCTGGAGGTGTTCGGAGACCTGCGGTCCTTTGGCAGTCCGGTTGCGCCCTGATCCCAACCGTCGCTGATAAGCTCTGCTGGCCTTTCTATCACGGCTCCTGCAGGAGGCCAGCTGTCGCAGACGCTGTGCACAACTCGACCGACGCCGCAGGACGCCTTGCAGCCAGTAGATTTGGCGACCTTGATTTCAGCAGAAGGCCGGCTGTCGCAGCGAGGTCCATCCGAACCTCCACCGAGGCGGCGTTCGTCGGACTCGCAGGGCTGTCGTCAACTTCGTTCAGACGAAGTCACCCAAGTCAAACATTACGTGACGCTTCCCTTCCGAGCTGTGGACGCGCTCTTGCGTGAGCATCATGAACTCCCGTTACCCCTCTTCCGCGGAGCCATTGTATTTCTAGAGTGTTTTCTTGTGTTGTTTTTTTTTCAGCACCAGTTGCAGAGCGAGGCTGAGGCTAGCTGTTGCCCATTGCATGACGCCTTTGCATGCATGGGCGACGACCGGCTGCCTTTGCAGACCGGTATATAGGGTGAATTAAGGAGAGGAGGATGTGGGGATCTGAGGCGCGCCCACGACCATTTTCGCGGGAATTCCGCCACATGGCCACACCCTTTTGCTTTCCTGCTCTGTTAACACCACGTGGCGATAGATGGCGCCACGTGCGGGCACGGCACGCGGTACGCGCGCGCCAAGGGAGCGCTCTCTTGCTCCGTGGACGGCGCCGGGTAAGCACGTGTTTTCCTTCGTCCGCGTCTCCTTTGGGAATCGCGGACGGTAGCCTCCCCGGGGTGGCCTTGGGCACCCCGGCACGCGTGTTTACTTGAGTGCTGGCTTCGGTAGCGTACGCTAAGCCCAGAGCGGCGCCTAGTGCTTGAAGTGGTCGTACCACAACGAGCCGCACTTGCCGTAGGCCTACGCGTTCGAGGTTTGCCCTAACACTCGCGACCAGGCCCAGTGGCCCTCGTGAGAGTGCGCAGCATAGCCGCGAGGGACCTTTTCCCGACCGGCGTGTCAAAGCTCGCCATTGCCAGCTGCGACGTGCTCGCGGTTTTCCCCTTATTGTGAACGTCCGCGTGCAGGTGCCTTTGCTACCCGCGTCCCGGGAGCGGACGTTGTACTTTTGTTCGGGGTGCCGCCAGAGGCAATAAAGTGTTGTGTACTGTTACATTAGAACACTGTCTATTTGCCGCGCCGCGCTAAACGCCTTATCAGTTGAGCGCGCGCGGAGCGGTGCGCTACACGCGAGTGAATGGAGTAGCGGCCCTGTGGCTCGCTAAGCGTGAACCCGCGGTGATCGTCCGCTGCAGTTAGTAGCGGGGTCACCATAGTCTGTCTGTCTGTAAGTCTGTTCGCGCGTTCGTCTGTGCATTTGTGCATGTGTCCTTCCGCGCGTCCATTTCTCCGTCCGTCCATCTGTCTGTCTGCAGTGGCGTACCAACTTTTTCGCGAGTGAGGGGCGGGGGCAAACAGTTTACCTCACTCGTCAGATTACCTCACTCGTCAGACACACACACACACACACACACACACACGGAAGCATGGACCACCCCGCCACGGTGGTCTAGTGGCTATGGTACTCGGCTGCTGACCCGCAGGGCGCGGGTTCGAATCCCGGCTGCAGCGGCTGCATTTCCGATGGAGGCGGAAATGTTGTAGGCCCGTGTGCTCAGATTTGGGTGCACGTTAAAAAACCCCAGGTGGTCTAAATTTCCGGAGCCCTCCACTACGGCGTCTCTCATAATCATATAGTGGTTTTGGGACGTTAAACCCCACATATCAATCACTCATATCAATCAACCACCCCGAGCGACTTGACTATGTCTTCTGCTGGACGAAGGCCCCTCCCAATGATGTCCAACCCACATTGTCCGGCGCGAGTTCATTCTGCTTAATGCCTGCGAATTTCTTAATTTCCTCGCTCAGCCTGACTCGCTGCCGTCCTTGGTCGTACATCCCATCTCTTGGTATTGTTGCGGGTCGGAAGGAAGGTCGCTGGAGGATACGAAAACAAAACCCGGTCTCTTGTGGTAGCGTGGTGTAGCTTCGGGTTGAGGAAACGAACGCTTACGAGATGGGGATACGAAAAACAAACAGGTTTATGGCACTATTTACAAGTATTTACAGCATGAGGTTAAGAGTTCGCAAACCACGAACGTGGTGGTTGAACCGCTACACAGTTCAGAGCCATCACAAACTATGAACGTGGTGGTTGAACCTTTACTTGGTTCAGAGCGACGTCCCGCACTCAGTGGCCTCCTTATAAGCCCTGTCGGGCTCCTCCTTCTTGCGGGGAACACCAATCACACACACACAACCGGTGCAAGGTACGAGCAGGCACGGCGCACGTGAACATCCAATTTCGAGTCAAGATCACTGCACTTAAAGGTGGCGCCAGAGAGGCTCTTGCTCGTCGTGTATGTCGCTGGTCGAGGGGTCCCAAGCTTCGGACAGCAGACATCAAATGGTCCGCCAAACGGTCCGCTCAATTAGCCGGGCACTTTGTGGCGGCGGTCGCCGTTTCTTCAAAGGAATACGCTCTTTGTTGTCCCCTCCGGAACGGCTTACAGCTTCGTGGCGACAGGACGTCTCATCAGCCGGCTAGCAGGGACAATAGCTGGCGAGCATAGACATTCGGCGAGTCGGCTACTTGTTTGAGGATTAAAAGAGCGCCGCTCCCCCGTCATCTCTGGACGCTGGTTCCGAGAAAACTGGAGTTCCAGGCGTGGGAACGCGGCCCGGCTACGCTTCTCAGCGACAGCATGGCACCTGCTGACGCCGGTCATAACAGCTTCCCCCTCGCCAGATGAGTCACGGAGGGCAGCGGTCAACACTGCTGCTCGCAGGGACGACGAAAGGGTCCGTAGTCGAATCCCAAGAACTCGTCTTCGCTTGTGGCATGGTCTGAGTAAAGGCCGAATCTTCGACACCGTTTCTGCAACTGGACCACATGCACAAGCAAGCACTCGGCACCCTTTGAACAAACCCAAGCCAAAAGAGGGATGGGAAACCAATTTTTCATTGCTAGCTTTAATAAAAAGCTCGCACTCAAAACTCTCAGGACTCACTTGTGCTGAGAAACCAAACGTGCTACCTTACAAATTTACATAATAAGATGCACGACAAAAAAAACTAAAATATCAATTTTGTTACATAAAGAGCACCCCAGAATGGCTTAGAAAGAGCGGCTGAGCGCGTCAGCGTTTCCATTCAATTTGCCCCTTTTTTTACCTAATGTCAAAAATGATATTTTTTTTAAGAATCAAGCTCCGCCTCACAAGGCGACTGTTCTTCGATGTCATGATTTGCAGCCAAGAGACAATGGCCTGTATCTACTTTAAATTTAGCCCTCCCCTGAGATAACACTGCCACTGATGAATGCTCTACGCAATGCAGGCGCACTCCTTTCCTGAAGCGCAGTACGTTATCTCACGAGAGCCCAAATTCTGGCTCAAGTAGAACGCATCATACTCATTGCCACTGTCGTCGAGACATATAACGGTAGCCTCCTTTTTGTCGCTGACTACTTACACGGTTCTGTCCCGCTGAGAGCATCGGTTCGGTTCCGGACTCAGCGAGCGCTAAGATTGTCGTAACGTCAGTCCTTGTTTATGGCTGCCACTACTTGTCGACAACGGAAACATTAAGCTATCTAGCTTTTCTGAATCTTAACCTAAGCCTTCACCTAACGGGCTACCTCAATGGTTAGGGAAAGCTTAAATGATCCGCTCATATGATCAATGATCAATTGTCTTCTCAAAATATAGCCAACAAAACATTGCTTACCAAATTTAAAGTGGCTCAAATCTGCATTTCCAATGCAACACTGAGTAACAATATTTGACACGCCTGTGCAAAAGTTACTCGAACTGACCGTTCCCCCTTTTCTCATGGTTCCTTTAATCGCACACGATGGGGTCGCGGTCCCAGCGGTTTTCCAGCAGGCCTGAGGCTACTAAACACACGGACGTTAGGCTGTGTCCTGCCGTCACGCCTCATTTTCCACTTCGGCCTAATCCCCTCAGGAATGTGAAAAGGACGCCAGAAACAGGGTGGAGACAGGGGACATTGTCTCTTTGTGCTCGCCCCGACGCGGTTTTTAGCCACTCTGCGCTTTAGACTTCGATCCTTCAGGCAAGGCCGCTTTCCCGAAGTCGTCGAGCTGAACCGCGCGCTTCGTTGGGGTGACGCACCTCCCTTTCTCCCTCCACACCTGGCTCGCCGCTTGTACCTCTCGGAACGCCACCATTGACGTTTCCTGGAACGAATTAACGGCCTACCCTCTCGTCTTTCTTGTGACTGAGTGGGGCCTGACCTAGGCTTGCACAGTGACGAACGCCTCCGCTTCTTCCTTTTTCTGCGATGTTTGCAAACCAGCTCGGTATTATCGCTGCACTGCTGAAGCGTGGCGCTCTTGCTCTCATCAGCCACTGCGCTAACCATGCCTAAATTTGACAATGTCGAAAGGTCCCCCTGAGGCATGAAGAAGGTTTCCAGCCTCTTACTGGGCCCATTAGGGCTGCTGGCACCCTCTTCATCCACGCAAGGAGCGTCTTTCGACATCGTTCCCACCTCCAGACTGGCCACGGCCTCGTTCTCTACATCATTTACACAGACGCATTCGAGAATATGAGGGCCCTTCTCTGGTGCAATCTGTTCCTGTCGCGCTTTATGAGGCGCCTCAACTTCCGGCGCTTTGTGATGCACCTTGCTTTCAGACTCAGGTCTGATCCTTTCTTTCTTTTTGCTATCAGAATTTCCGAATCTTCTGATCAGCTCTGCTTTGATAATTTCATAGTTGTTCGCATGCCGCTCACTGAGTCGCGCAACAACATCCGCTGCCTCGCAGGGCAGAACCGTGCGTAGCTTCTGAGACCAAGTGTCTCGCTCACACTTCAGTTGACTACACTTTCGTTCAAACAGTCTAAGATACAGGCCCATATCCCATGATACTTCATATGGCTGCATGTACCTAGACATCTCGAACACTGCCTCATTTTCGAGAAGTACTACTCCTCGTTGAGGTCCCAGCCTCATACTCAATTCGTAGTCTTGTTTGAAAAATTTTAGCTTGAGGCTTTCTCTTTCATCTTCACTCTTTCCCTCCATCTTAGCTGCTCTTAGTTTTCTTTCGATGATGAGGTCCCATTCTTCGCTTAGTTCCTCATCATCAGCCCCCAAATCATTAATCGCTTGAATGATTATGGGTTTTCGTGCCAAACCCTTTGTATCGATCCCCAATTCCTCACACAACAGCAACAAGTCTGACTTCTGCAGCTCCCGTAAGTCCATGATCGTACTGAGTGCTCGCTACTTCCAAAAAAAAACTTTCCGAAACGGCGAAACTGAGTCTTTCGGCAAAGTTAACTACCAGTCCTAAAATTTAATCCTCTTTTAGAACCTGGTTCACTCAAAGGAAAAGTCAAGCACTCACCCATACTTGATCCATGTCTCGAGCCAACTGCTTCTCTTGGGCCGACTGTTGTTGTCACTTGTAGCTTCGAATCCCTCCGCTGCCGACCAGTTGTTGGGAATCCCACCGTTGATCACCAGTTGTTGTGATCCCGGGAAGCTGTGGTAGCGTGGTGTAGCTTCGGGTTGAGGAAACGAACGCTTACGAGATGGGGATACGAAAAACAAACAGGTTTATGGCACTATTTACAAGTATTTACAGCATGAGGTTAAGAGTTCGCAAACCACGAACGTGGTGGTTGAACCGCTACACAGTTCAGAGCCATCACAAACTATGAACGTGGTGGTTGAACCTTTACTTGGTTCAGAGCGACGTCCCGCACTCAGCGGCCTCCTTATAAGCCCTGTCGGGCTCCTCCTTCTTGCGGGGAACACCAATCACACACACACAACCGGTGCAAGGTACGAGCAGGCACGGCGCACGTGAACATCCAATTTCGAGTCAAGATCACTGCACTTAAAGGTGGCGCCAGAGAGGCTCTTGCTCGTTGTGTATGTCGCTGGTCGAGGGGTCCCAAGCTTCGGACAGCAGACATCAAACGGTCCGCCAAACGGTCCGCTCCATTAGCCGGGCACTTTGTGGCGGCGGTCGCCGTTTCTTCAAAGGAATACGCTCTTTGTTGTCCCCTCCGGAACGGCTTACAGCTTCGTGGCGACAGGACGTCTCATCAGCCGGCTAGCAGGGACAATAGCTGGCGAGCATAGACATTCGGCGAGTCGGCTACTTGTTTGAGGATTAAAAGAGCGCCGCTCCCCCGTCATCTCTGGACGCTGGTTCCGAGAAAACTGGAGTTCCAGGCGTGGGAACGCGGCCCGGCTACGCTTCTCAGCGACAGCATGGCACCTGCTGACGCCGGTCATAACAGTATCCAATCCATTCCAACGCTCTAACTGACCGTCATTTATCTGTCCTCCTCACGGCACAGACTTCATCGGGTGTTTTTGCTTTTTAAAGACGAAAGTCTTTCTTGAGGTACCTCGACGCAATAATTTTTTATCTGTCTGTCTGTCGGTCCGTCCGTCAATCCATCCATACGTTCGTCTGTCTGTCTTCTATCCATCCAGTTGTCTGTCTGCCTTCCCGTCTATCCATCCGTCCGTCCGTCTGTCTGCCCTTCCGTCCATCCAGTTGTCTATCTGCCTTCCCGTCCATCCATTCGTCCATCCGCCCGGCTGCCTATGTCTGTCCGTCTGTCTGTCCGTCCGTCCGCCCGCTGTAACGATACTTCAAAGAACCTCAAGCGATATCCCAAATGGCCAACCCCATCCGCAGCCGTTTCTCAAACTAAGATATTGGCTAGCACTGCTTGCTTTCTGATCGACTCTGCGCTCTTTCTCTCACAAGGTTATCGCTTTCCGTTCTACTGTGTCAGGGTTGCCTTTAGATTCTCGAGTTCGTGAGTTATTCTCAAATTTTCTACCCCATAGTTAGAAATGGCAAAATAGAATGGTTAAGCACTTTCTGCTTTCGTGACAGTGGTAAGCTACCGGTCATAAATTGCGAATGTCTACCGTGTGTGCGCACCCACCTATTCTTATTCTGCGGTGACGCTGCAGCTAAAAGAGGTTTGAGTAATTCCCCAAAATTGTGCATCACGTTTTTTTTCTCGAACAGACAATAACGGCTTACTCAGGCGAGTAATGCGTCGCTCCGCCTGAGAGTTCTGGAAGAAACACGAGTGCCGGCACAAGCTTATCCACAAATATGACCCAAAAGCAATGGCTCACAAGCAAACGTTACGTAGTAGCATTCTCACAAGCTAAAGCGAAGCATCGCGAGCATGATTCGCCGCATTCGTATTGGTGTGGCGCACGAGCCGTTATGCCTACTTAATCGGCTGCAGGGAACATGTCAGTAACTAGAAACACTCAAGTACTTGATGTTGCGCCTATTCAGCTTACGCAAGAGAACTTCAGAAATTGACCTCTTCGATTGGACGATATTTTAGTAGACCATCGTTGGTTGAGGCAATGTTAGGTACTTGGCCTGACTTCAGCAGTACAAATGCGGTTATAGCAGCCGTCGTATAACATTATTACAAGCCACCGGACTAGACGCACGTTTTTAGATTCCTCCCAACGTAACAGGACTATATTCTCATCGCCCTACCTTACCATTGTCCTTCATCTCTCTTTCACTTGCTTTCCTCCTCCCCAGTGTAGAGTACCAGGCCAGAGCAAACTGCAGCTCAAGCTGACCCTTTTGTCTTTCTGTAAATAAATCATCTATCTATCTCTTTACACGTGCGGGATCCCCTGTAAATAACTGACCTCCTAGACAGGCGTACTCTTCTACCGATTCAATGGTTCGGTTGTCTATCTTGAATTTTCCCTCTTTCGCTAGTCTACCTAGCATTATCTTTGTCCTTTGCATATTCGTCTTAAACCCTACGTTCATCCTTTCTCGGTTTAATTCTGTGATGTCTCTCTTTCTGTATCTATCTCTTTTTGTGATTTGTCACCGTCATCGTTGAATAGCAAGATGTCCTATGCAAGCCATACATAGATGAGGCCACTCCGTTAATATTTATTGCTATTTCGTCCCGATCTTTTCATTTGAATATTCCTTCTAGACAAGCAGTGAATAAATAAGAGGAGATTGTATATCTGCTTTGCGAAGTCCCTTCTTATTCTGGATTTTCTTGCTTTTATCTAGGACGATCAGAGTAGCTGTAGAATTCCTAATATATGTTATTAATGGCGCTGATTAAATGCGAAGAACATGGAAATTGGTTTAACTGGGTTATGAATGATATCCAAGTACATTTGTCATAGCTTTGTGGAACTTCTGTCATTACACCATGGAAAAAGTAATAACTGCAAACTCCACCTGTCGCAAACAGTACACAACAGTGAACTTTAATTAGTTAATAGGCAGTGATTAAATAACATTTAGCCTTGAAGTATATTTTAACGATATTAATCAATGTTTGGATCTGAGACTACAACTGAAAATACCAGTTGCAATCGTTCGCAGTGTACAGTGTCAAAATTTATTAAAGAGAACACGCAAAGAATGGGCCGAGCGCTCCAGCGGCTATATTTTAAGCGCGTTCAAGCAGAAGCGATAGCTACCACAGCCTCTATTCTCGTCATCTAGTGGCTAGCAAAGGAACCTTTGTGATATGAAACCAGCGGCAAGATAGCAACCTCCTCCCTTTGAAGGCAATCAAGTGAGAGGCCAGATGTAATCGCCTTGAAGGGGGACAGGACTGCAATCTTGCCGCCAGTTCCAAATCGCCAATGACTGGTTGTTTTGGTCGCCTCTAGATGACGGGCATAGAAGCTGTGTCTGTGTTTGATAGATAGATGGATATATAGATAGATAGATAGATAGATAGATAGATAGATAGATAGATAGATAGATAGATAGATAGATAGATAGATAGATAGATAGATAGATAGATAGATAGATAGATAGATAGATAGATAGATAGATAGATATGTGGGGTTTAACGTCTTAAAACTACCATATCGAGAGACGCTGTAGAGACCGGCTCCAGAACATTTGACCACCATGGGTTCTTTTCCGTGCACCCAAATCTGAGCACAAGGGCCTACAACATTTCCGTCTCCATCGGACATGCAGCCGCCTCAGCCGGGATTCGATCCCGCGACCTGCGGGTCAGCAGCCGAGTACCTTAACCACCAGAGCACCGCGGCGGGGCAAAGCTGTGTTTGCTATCACTCCCACTTGAACGCGCTACAAGCAGCCGCCGAAGCACGCCAGCCACGCGTTCGCGTGTTCCCTTTCATAAAAATTGACACTTCGTGCACTTTCACGTACATCATTTATTTTGAGCGTTTTCAAATTACTCCTTTCTTGCCGTGTGCTGCGTAAGGCGCCCTTGAGATAATGGCGTCAGCCTGGCTTGCTCGCTGGCTTTCACACTGCTTGCATTTGCAGGAACAAAGAAGTTCGATTTGGACTCCATGGCATAACTGTGTGCTGTAGCCTTCGTCCTCCTGACACAGAGAGCTGAAGACTACGAATGACGAGGTCATGCGTGCGCCTGTATACCGCTACCCACTCGCCATAGCAGCAAACATTGCGTCTTTGAGGTTAAAATTTACCGTGTGATGCACATGCCATTTTTTTATTTCTATGTGTGCCACCACCAGCCTGACAGCCAGTATTCTTGTCGCAATGTTCAATAGCCGTATAGTGCCCTAGGTGATATCCGCGTTGATAATGACCTTACGTTATATGTCTCACACTAAGGTAACAGATTTCTGATACCATTTTCTAGTTCGTATGATGCCATACATAACAAAAGTGAGATACGGCAGTTTTAGAACTGCGTACACAAAAGCTTGCGTTAGCATTTGCCTTCACTGTGCATGTGTCATACACTAACCTCTTGGGCGTGTTATATTTTGGAAATCGACACATTTATTTGGGATTACATAACGGGCCTGCGAACGCCGCACGGTTGCGGGAGAAAAATGCGCATGCGCAGTACGTGACGTATCTATTCCACGGATGCGCGTGTACGCCCGTACCAAGACGCTGCGTACGTACGGCAACTCATACGACGTTGCGTTCCCGCGAGACCTCGAACAAATTAGAAACGAGAGCGGATAGTGGCTGTATGCAGTGGCGTTCGACGTAGCCAGAAACATTGAACACGATACGAGCAGTGTGTATTGCACATTGAGAGGCCATGTTTCAACGCTACACAACGCACAATCAAGTGCTTGATCAAGTTGCATGTTCCAGCGTCCTGACGAACGGGCAGACATAGTCCGGCGTTTCGCTAAAGACCTGAATCAACTGATTTCGACAAGTTGTGTGCGGGAACGCGTTAATAGGGAGTTTCAGAATACCGTTTGCAAGCGCTGCGGGCGTTGCGGGTGCCATATGAGTTTTAGAATAGCGTTTGCCCTGCTGCGATCCGCAACGCGCGATCGCAGCGACACCGAAGCCTCGAAACCAGCTCTTGCGGGCCACTTGCGGGTCGCCATCACCGCACGCAATTTCGGATTTTTTGCGTGCGGTCCACGAACGCCGACGCACGTTACAACGGATGTGCAGTGGCAGCGACCGCACCGCAAGGGCTCGTGGTGCGCTATTCTAAAACTCCCTATTCTTTTCTTTTAGATGTGAATAATCTCTTGCTCGGGCACATGTCCCGTGGCGTCGGTGGCGCCTGCACTCACAGTGCGCATCCACAACTTTCCCCCTTCGCTCTCTCTAACAGCTGCTGGGTACTCTCACCACTTCTCTGCTACCACCTGTGTTTCATCCCTCCTAGCGGTGCAAGCAACCCAATTGCACATGCGCGTCCCCTTCCCCCTCTTTCTTTGACCACGCTCACCCTCTCACCTTGCAACGCCCACGCAGGCAGCGCCAACGTTACTAGACTACGTAGGGCAGTGCATGCTAGCATGCGCTCGCTCTCCCATTTTTCTCCTCTAGGCATCTGTCTCCGCGGCATTTGCAACCCCATAGCGCGTGCACATCCCCTCCCCTCTTTCTCCTCTCCTACGCTCTCCCCCTATCTCGCCTCGCAAAGCGGACGCAGGCAGCGTATGCTAGCGAGTTTCTTGAGAAAAAAAAATGGCCCCGTATCTGCATGTTACACAGCCAATGTCGTCGAAAACGATAGTCTTGCGTCTGGAGAGAGGAACAAAACGTTTATTTGATGTTCTGCGCAAGAAAATTGGTGAATAGTATTCTGGAGGCGCTGCGTTAGAGCACCTCGAGCGTGCTGCGTAGGCGAACGAGCGCATCAAGTCACTCTCTTCAAGTGATTATGTAAAAGAAAGGAAAAGAGAAGTGCCGTCTGTAACTGTCTATCACTGGGATAACACGTGAGACATGAGCGCTATTCGGCAGTTATCCTGGGAGACGGGGCGCGCGCCATATGCACCCGTCTCTGAGGTGATAAGGTGTAGAACGGAAAGTGACGGGTAGGTGCCACCACCGTGTCGTCTTAGCAAAGCTTTGGAAACACTTGCTGTTTCATGCAAGCGTTGCATGGCCACCGCAGTGTCATAAGTGCTACGATCCTTAAGATTACTTATGTATGCCTTTTCTAGTAAAAAATACACATACATATTATTGCCGTGTTGTTCTAGTGCCACCGATATGCGCAATACTTACTTAAATTGACAATCGCACAAGTATGAACACTGAACCTCGAGCAATATTGGTGGGCACTGCAGATAGGGTCGGCCGTTTGGAGTATTGTTTGGTCACTTTGGGGCCGTTTAGGGTACTGTTATTGGGTCGAAGGTCTCGAAGAAAGACTATCGTCTTTAAAAGCACACTCTGCTCACGCTCCGCAACGGTTTACTGGCCACCTCGTATATATCTGTCTCTCAGCGTCCTTTAGCAGCGATTGATATGTTCCAGTACGGAACACCAGTCCATCACTGCGTGCTTTGCTCCTCCCCAGGTACGTCTCTTGCGCAACATCGTGATGAGCGTCAACGTCGCCGCCAGCGTAAGCGTTAGAGCGCGCTGCTTCGCATCGACGCAAGGTTCCCTTTAGCTGGAGATGGTGTAATTTTTTATTGGCACTGGATCTTGACCTCCATGGTAGTCCCGTTCGCAGCGGGCACGTTAACTAAAAGCGGACTGTGGGTGTGCGATCAGAATATTCTGTCTCTCACCATCCATTAGGATTGATTGGTATGTTCCAGTACGAAACACCTGTCCGTCAATGCGTGCTTTGCTCCTCCGCAGGTTTACTCTTGCGCAACGCTGCGATGAGCGCCAGCGTCAACGTCGCCTCTAGCAAGCGTAAGCGCCCACTGCTTCGCATCTACGCAAGGTTCGCTTTGGGAGATGGTGTTTTTTTTTCAAATACCACGGCGGTTCAGAATATCTAATGTTCTTGAAATCTATTTCTGTCAAACCTCCGAGCGAATGGCTCGGTAAAAAATAAAAATACAGTTAGCTATACGTACTTTTATTCATGGTGCAACAGAACGCACGTTGAGCGTTATGCAAGCTTTGACTCCTTGAAGCTGCTCCTAGTAGATTTTGAAATGAAGAATACATGAAATGCGACCAAATAATTTAGGGTATATGCCAAGCATCAACCTTAAACCTGATGTAAAGAACGCTTTGTTTGATTCAGCGTGACCGTGCTCTACCAAACACCACTATTACATATGTAGTGCACCCAGCTTCAAATCTGTGCTCCGATAGTGATGAATATACGTGAGGAAGGTCAATATGTACAACCAATGCGCCCAGGAACAACGCTAAAAATGCAGATAGTGAACGCCACACCCTCATCTTGCACAGCCCGTCGGACGATCATGAGTGCAGATTCGAGAGGCCACGTTATTACTGAGACCTGGCATACTTCTCACGTTGGTGGTGGTCATAAGCACGAAAGAACAGATCTCGCATACGACTGATCTAGTTGGTGAAAAATTATCACGGCACGTTGAAAAACGGTACGCTTGCGGCATGCGCAACGTATTCTGCACAGCGTATCTTTCCAGGGTGCCTAAGGCTTTTTTTCTTGGAATTGTGCTTCTTCAATCTGTGGCAACTCACCTCGTATCTCTTTTCCTTTAACAGGCATGTTCGCTACATACTCGGAAGAATGATTACCACTTACGATGATACATTCTAGCCTTATAAACTATATGTACCAAACTATAACGAGAAACATATGAAGAAAAATGGCTCTTTGGGCTATTTCGTTATATTCCATCATAACAGCGCTCGCGTCGTCCCTCTGCCTTCCGTTCGCTTTTCTTCCAGAACTTTCGCGCTTGCACTGCAACCCTTACTATATTGAAATATAACAAGCCTGAAATATTCTTTACAGCAATCACCTAAGTACATAATACACCCATAACGAAAAATTCGTACTTGCAGTGTCGACACATTGCGACATTGAAACTGTGTAAAACACTCAAGGTAACATATCAGAGTGAGACAGATTTAGAGCTTCGTGGTTTTGCCAAAGCTTACGTAACAAATTTAACAAAACTACATTGTTCTCGCTGCGCAAACTCTTTGTCGGAGTTACAAACATTCAGCCCGATTCCAAATCATGCCCTCACTTCACTTCTAGATCAACACAGCCTGCCAAGTGCCGTATAGCTGGTGGCATCATGAGACACTTATCCTGATGCTTCGCCATTAAACTCGAACGCCGCTACACATGAGAGCGACGTTCGCTCAGCCATCTCGGTGTTCAGTTATATCACATATTTGTTAGCTTTGAGGAGTCTTTACATATGGGGTGAGAACTTCAGATATGTAGGAGGGGCTTGTTTTGTTCGGACCTCAATATATACATCACTTGTCACACCGGTTTGGGAACTCATAATAAACGGTGCAACCCTTGTTTTATTGACATTGTTTTTGCCAGGCGAGGAGAGTTCGGCCACTCGGCAATAACTAGGCCCGCGAACCAATATTTTGCAATAAGAAAAAAAACATAACATCGAGAGGAGGGAGCAGCTTGGGCGTTTGAAGATGACCTTGAGGACGCTTACAAAAGCCAGGGTGTTTTTATCATGGCCTCAAAGGTGGCGGCAGCTCGGTGGGTTTCTCTCTGGCCGTCTCAATCAAACGGCGAGAGCGTTGTCAGAGGCCGGCGTGGCCCGCTCTTTTCTCCGCACCGCGGCGCTCGTTCATATGGTCGAAAATGCTGCCACGCTGTTGGTGAAGTTTGCATATGGCGAGAAAGAAATAGTTTTGCGCTTTTATATAATTTAATGCTAATTTGAGAATGCCGGGCCAAGGCACACAGTAAAAATTTTTACACCCAGAAGGGTGTAAATGAGCTTGTCCCGTGGACGACACCCTAAGGGTGTTAATTCAGCACCTTCCAAAAAGGGTGCTTTTTCATGCACCCTTAGAATAGGGTGTACATGTAAAAAAACTGTAGGGTGTTAAAAAACACCCTTAAGGAAGGGTGCCTTCGATGTCCATCACTTTTTTAGCACCCTCTGAGGAGGGTGCGAGAAGGGTGCACAAGGGTGTTGAGTGCCCATGGCAGGGGTGCCAGTATTCTTTTAGACTGCACTAATAGATATCAGCATGCACTGATTACACTTTACTTGAAGAAAGTGCTCCTCATTATCAATGGTGCGCCACCTGTCGAGCTCCATTCATTGCGTCTGGGCAAAAATATAAACGCGTGCCATCGTGTATGAACTTGTGCTGGATCTATATATACTTCACAGTATATGCATAATGCGTGTTACAGAAAATGAAGCCTTGCTGCCCTTGCATATTGCGTTTATTTAATAGGCAAATAAAACAAACTTTTCTTCTGCCACACAACTTTTTCACCAGATATACGTTCACGTATACGTACACTACACATGCAACACCTCAAATGTTTATTATATTTATTCAGTTTCACTTCATTGACAATTCTTTGCAACATACAATTACACTGGTTTCAGTTTAGTATACTGCTTCAAGTACATAGATACTACAAATGAAATATACGCTAATATATCCCTATAATTCTTTCAAGTATCTACAATCCTAGTGGTTTCCAGTTTAATACTCCTTCATGTACACAATCGGTTAATAGGAATAAAATACAGGCATATATATACTTATGATTTTTTCAAATATATACAATCAGCATGATTTCACTATATACGCCTTTATGTACACAATCGTTCCCAAGAAGTGATGCACACAAAAATATATATATATAGTGTTTTCAAATGTATATAATCACAGTGGATTAAGCTTTGTATTCCTGGATGTATAACAATTGGTTATGAGAAATGATGTACATGCAAACATATACGGGTTTTTGCACATATAACTTTAGCGAATACCTAAGAAACCAATACAATGATCAGAAACACAATAAGCTAAAAACGAACACAGAACTGAGTCAAAACACACAAAAAACAAAAGAGGTAATGCATAAGTATGGATAATGACACAGCTGGGTCACTTTATGCCAAATGTCCCAGCCATTTTGGCAACCATCTCAAATGTATTCGAAAAATTCGTGCTGCATTGAAAATAGTGAACTTCTGGAATATTTAGGAGAGGAAAAATATTTGGTCACGTGGCTGCCTTCTGAACTTCCTGGAATGCCGTCTAGGTGTTGTATGTGAAAAATTATTTTAAAAGCACCGCTCCTTCTTTTCATACGAAACTCGGTCTACGTGTTACGTAACAAGAGCTTAATTTGGGAGAGTTGGTTCATCGTGGTTGTGTGCTAGTCACAGCGCGACAACTTTCGGAAGAGACAGAAAGGACAGGAAAGAGCACCGACTGTCAACTGAATTTATTGAATGTGCTACGAGCGCTTTTGTACGGAGTACAAGAACCGTGTTCATGCGCGACGACACGTGTGAGCACTACAAAATAATCTTTAACTGTGAAAAGAATACTCCCTCTCGGAAAGGATAAGTGAACGTGTAGTGATGCACTGATCATTGGTTTACCTGATAAAAAATACTTCTACAAACATTAAATTGGCATTAAGTAAACTTATTCTCGTGACGAATGGGGCAAGATTGACTATTCCTGTTGCTGTTTAGTACACACACTTTTGAAAGCTTGCAAGGGGTGGAAAACAACACGCTAATATCATATCTGCTGGCTATTTTTTTAATTGTGAGACACATGATGTGGTATAACATGCAAAGGTTTTGGTCATTGTTTTTTGTCGGTCCTGTCTAACTTTACTTTCTGCAGGAGGGTTTTGCAAACGGGTGTGATGATTCTGTTGGGATACCCAGCATCTTTTAGTCTTTTAATCTGGTTTTTAAACCTGACCTCACCCTTGTGCTAACATGACTTCTGAAGGGTGGCCTGAGTACATGTGGTATCAATTCCTCTTTCTACTAATTTTGAATGCCCACTATCAAAAGGCAGAACATTCTTAGCACTCCTGGGCTGATAGCACCAGCCAATACCCCAACAGCATCATCACACTTGTTTGTGAAACCCTCCTGCAGAAAGTAAAGTTAAAGGAAGCAGGACCAAAAGAAAAAGAGAATGACCAATCACCTTTGCATGTCACACGGTACTACGTACATAAGGTGTCTCACAATTTTAGGAAAAGAGCCAGCAGATATGACATTGTTGTTTTCCACCCCTTGCAAGCTTTCAAAAGTGCATGTACTTACAGCAACAGGAATAGTCAATCTTGCACCATTCGTCACTAGAATAGGTTTACTGAATGCCAATCTAATGTGTATAAGATACCGCTAACATGTGGAAAAGTAAACAGGACAAACTGGGCAATGCTTCAATGATCAAGCAAGACAGCATGCTTTAAATGTTAAGAAGAGCTATAGTAGTCTCATGGCCGGACACCGTAAAGAATGTAAGTGTAGTCCTAGGTTTCATAAAACACGGTTTTTGAAAAAAAAGCAAGCAGAAAAATGAGAGATTTTAGAACTCTTTATCAGGAAGGCCAAGGATCAATGCATCAGTACACCTTCACTTATCTTTTCCGAAAAAGAGTATTCTTTTCTCGGTTAAAATTATTTTGTCATGGTCACACATGTGTTGTTGCAGATGAGCCCTGGTCTTGTGCTCAGTATAAAAACGCTCGTAGCACCTTCAATAAAATTCAGTTGACAGCGCTCTTTCCTGTCCTTTTTGCGATAAGATTTTTATTACAGAAAGAATTTCATTTTCTTACAATTTAGGTATAATGATGAGTTTTCATTGTATCACAACATGGAGCAAATTGCATCTCAATACGGACAAAAATCACAATTTTGTGAAATTCGTGATATTTTCCCATATATTTTTGCAGCTTGAGAGGTCTAAAGATATTTTTTCCTCAAAATATACCTTCTGTGGAGTAAATATTCACTGCCCAGATATTCATACAAAGTGCAATATTGCAATAAAAAATGCAAACATAACACATTTTGGCTTTATTCTTGAAAGCGAATGTGGCTAAAAAATTGCACTATTACTATTGAGCTTCAAATACCTTACAAAAGCACATTTACTTAACAGGTAGACTGAATTTGCTTTAGAAAAAATAAGCGGTAGTTTTAAAACGAAATTTTCCACAAACAGCACACAGACGGCATTATGCCTGGAAGTTATAAGCTAGCCACATGAACAAAACTTTTTTTCTCGCTGAAATATTCTAGCAGTTCACTGTTTTCAATGCAGTAAGTGAGCACTTTTTTTTTCAAATACAATTCAGATGGTCGCCAAAGTGGCTGGGACGTTTGGCATGGAATGGTCCAGCTATATTTAAGCAAAATAACTTACACAAATAACAATGTTTGTTCATCTACCATGACCACACTAGAAAAAGTTGTTCAGGCATTGTGACACTAAAATTTTCAGCGTCGTACTGCCTGAACAACTTCTTTGATAAACTCCAAACTCACGCCGAGAAAAATCCGCTCAATCACGGTGGTTGTTAAAGGCCTTGCGGCCGTAGCCAATGTTGAAAATAAAAAAAAATCAGCTCATCAGTGCTGTCACTCCTTCTTCGTCATTACTGACACGGAAGATTTTTCGGTTATCCATGTGGAGGTTCAGGAAGTAGGCTTGCTCTAGGCTGGGGCCGGGGGGTAGACTACGCAGGACGTCAGCGGCACCCTCTCATCCTGTAATAAGAGCAAATATGACTTCTCTTAAAAGGATGTTCGTGCTGTTTTTGGCAGCACCATATATAAAGAATGTGTAGTGTGTATCCTTCGAAATGGCGTGTAATTGACATTACACTGAACTCGAAGCATGCAACCCATACATTCTAATAATTTCGTATGATAAAGATAAGAGTTTTCCAGCATACAGCAAATTCCCGAAATGAGGTGAAGTGTAAGACTACAGCTCGAAAATGGCACTTACCAAAGCCTGAACTCACCTAAGAATCAAATTCCTTATAGGGTAGTGAGCCAGTGTGAAAAACAATTCCTAAATTACAACGCTCAGAACATGTAACATTAATGAAAATGCACAAGAAACTCACCTCTTCATGTACAGTGAAGACATCTCTGCTTTCTCTTTTACATGAGAACAAATGATCTTGGGCGTGGCACTAGCGAAGAGGTCTGCAAAAAAAAGTAAAAGATTTACTGACTTTAATCACGCCTCTAACAATCTGAGAAATTATTACAAGTCACCAATCAGTGCAATTCTGACTGCCTCTATAAGGGCATCAAAAATGAACAATTTTCTCGTTCTTTCTACCCTCACAAGACGCTCCGTCAATGGAATCTAATCCAAATTTGACGCTGTGCTTCCTATTTGCCTGCTTTCTAGACGTAGGGCTGCGAACATGTGTTTTGTGCACCTAATCTAGCACAGAAATTCGTCATCTATAATTCAATCATCTTAATTCATTGTAATTTGATGAAAGATGTGATAGCTCGTCCAGTTTTTAAAGAGTTGCGGGCCTGCAATAGGCACTGCCTTGCACGTATGAAAGTACTTCTTTAAAAAAAAATTCAAAGCTTGCTTTCAGAAAAAGCGTCTGGCATATTTCGACAACCAAGCCCATCCTCTGATGGCAATCAGGGGCACGCTATTAGCAATTATTGACTACGGGATTTACAAACGTAACCCGTGCCTAAATACTCAGTTAAACACAATCACGCAAGTAAGAGCGCTCGAACGCGGCAACGCGCGCGGACACCGACTACGTTGCAGCAGCCATGACTTATGCTAGAGCAACCGCACATAGCTCCAAGAGTCACGTATACTCTCTCGATTCTGTTATAACGCCGAACATTATCGCAGATGAAAGCGAAGCACGAAAACAGCAAACAGAAACGAGGGAAAACAACGCACGGCGATGGCCACAACAACGCGTCTTTGGAAGTCTGCTAGATCTTTCCCTGTTGCTGGCGGCACTTGTCCTAAATAGCTTAAAAGACCGAGGCGCACGTGCTGGGAGCATCGCGGCATATCAGCACCTCCAACTATACCGTCTTTAAGCAAAAAAAAAGCCATTTCGTACAGTGCGCCTCTGTACATAATTTTTGCTTTTTCTTTTCGCTTACACCTACAGAAGCACGTTGCACATTTGAGTATTAATAGAAATGTTATTACGATGTAGCCCAAAGCACATCTTAAAACAATATCAATCACTTTGTGCAGTGTAGAGACAATGTGCGATCAGCAACTAATCCCGCCCTTGTTAAGTGATCACATCACTCACTGTATGAGTGATGCAGGCACTTACACAACATCGCGCTTAGCAGTGTGAACTCGTTAAGTCACACGTTTAATCGGGCATCTGCAACAGACCCGCGAACGCATGCTGTTGTAAATGGCTGGCAGCCTACTTCGGCAGAGCTGCTGCAGGCGCCCAGCAAGTGCTGTATGATTACTACCTACGAAAACAGTACACTCACCGTTAACAGGCCCACGTTGTCCGTGTCCGCCACTCCATGAATATTTCTTAATCCGAGCGTCACTTCGAACACGGTGTCATGCGTGACCACCATTGAATATGCGCCTGTTCGCAAGAACACACACAGCGACCAAGACCCCAGACCAACGCAACGCATTTGAAAGACGATGAGACAGAGGGAGCAACGTTAAGAGAGAGAAAGAGGAGGCACTGGCGGCGGCATGGCGGCGCCGCAGCTGTCCACGCAGGTGTTCGGTGACGCAACTCTTCGCTTATCTACGCCGCCGTTGTGGGAGCAACGCTGGCCGGGGGGTGAGCGGGGGGGGGGGGGAGGAGCGGGAAACCCGCCAAGGCGGCGCCGAAAGGCAAACGCTATGGCGCATACGGCGGACGGCCGTTCGGCGCGGAATGACTCCTTGTAAACGGCAACTCTCCTCCCAGCCAGTCGCACAGCGACGCAGATTATTTACCAGCCTCGGGTTCTTTCAGTATTTTGACGGAATGCGATTGCAGTGGGCGAAAAATAGTGAAGGAAAACTTGCGGAAAACAAAGTGCACCATGGAATGGCCAGAAACAATAATTATTTCGTCCTCGGTGGCATTAGCGGGAGAGCATCGCCACACCTTTTTCCAGAGGAATTTGTTTTCGCATTGTCTGTGTCTGGCTATTCCGCGTATGGTGCCGCAAACACTGAATGCGTAGTCGAAGCTCGAACAAATTAATCCACAGTCGCGGATGTTTATTACAAGGCTTGTCACGCACCACGCAACGTGCCGAGGTTGTTATAACAAACTTTTTGCTGACCACATGATCAGCACATAATTCCATATGGTTGCCCAATGAGTTAGCTAAGCACCTGTAGCAAAGGCAGGACACGTTCTTGTTAAACGTTGTTAATATAAACGATGGTTGGGCATAAGTGCAGTGACAGCTTTCCGTGTGAATTGGTCATAACCCACGTTTTCGAGCGTAGAAGCGCCTCAGCGGACCTAATCAGCTACCACAGCAAGTTCGTAAGCAATGATTTGGTACGAAAGTGTGCAGCTGTTTTCCATGTACTGAATAGTCCGTGTACAGTGCGTTGACCACCGCCATTTCTTAAGCCACCTCCCATATAGACTCCCAGTCTGAACAGGTGTGGGACCTGCCCCCCCCCCCGCACACACACATGAAATTTGAGGGCGCACGGGCTGATACACACGCATACTTATCACAGGCGCACACACATACACGTATACACACATACGGCAACACACACACGCGACCGTAAACGCACGCATGCATGGGCGTACACATGTGCACAGGCACGCTAACACAAGCACGGACTCGCACATACACGCGCACGCACACATGCACGGGTGTACACACAATCGCGCTTACACGCGAACACATGCGCAGGCTCACGCACACCCACCCATACTCGGGCGAACATTATGATCCTGTATATAATCCACCGCAAACATGTAGCTTATAACCAACGCTAAGGAAAGCTTTCGTAACATGGATTGCAGTTAATTGCCATTATAGATGAAACGCGATTTGCTTCTGCTGACATTCTGCTGTATTCGGAGAGCACCTTCACACATTCTAAGTCAATTAGGCCGTCATTTAACGCAAGGTCCACATATTCGTGCAGTAGCTGTGCTGCTCAGCCGCCAATCTGAAGGTCGCGGGTTCGATGCCGGCCGTGGCAGTCGAATTAAGGCGGAGGCGAAAATGTGGAAGCCTTTGCACTGTGCGATATGAGCGCTCATTAAAGAACACCAAATGGTGAAAATCTGCAGCTTTCCACTACGACGACCCTCATAATCATATCGAGGTTTTTGAGACGTAAAATCACAAATATTATAATTATGTGTTCTTTTTATGCTGCATATTCCATCCGGTGAATCGGCACCTACACCCTTCTCAGGCACAAAAGCACCCTTAGAGCCTATTTTAGGGTGCTATCGAGGCAAGCACCCAAACAAAAGGGTGCTTTTTTTTCAATCGACCATTTATGGGTGTTAAAGGGTGTTGCAAAGAGCGCTTTCTCGTAAAAGCACCCCTTTTACACCCTTTTGGGTGCAAAAATTTTTACTGTGCATACGAGAAGCGAAGTAAATGCTTGCGCGTATATATTCTCTAATGGGCTTTTTTTTGCTGTAGATTAGCGACACCAACATTAGAGCATTTATAATTGCGATGCCTCTAAAATAGATCCGTATGTTATAGAAACTTGGTGTACTTCAAAGTTTTGCAGGCTGTATAATATTGAGGGCACTGAAAAGTAAAAAAGAAAACTGACAACCCGATCAACAAGCGAAGTCAGAAGAGTGCCGCGTTTTACGCTCATGAGTTACAATAGAATGAAATGGTTATTTTTTCTTTCTTTTTATGAAACTAGCGCTGTTTTTTATTGTAACGCCATTTCAAAATTCTTCCCGACGAGACAGAGAAGTAGGGTGATGGAACGAGGGTGCAGGTGGGTCGTCATGCGTCTATATTATGTCTAGACTCAACATCGCCTGTTCTGCGACGAGCACGGGTGGGTTACAGGTATACGTTTTGGTCCCTTATGATCGCCCGTTCGCACTGTGAATTTTACGGTATTCTATGGAACGCAATTTAAGACCGAACATCGAAATGTTTTGCTTGTTCAATAAGTACGTAAGACGCATTCAGAGTTTGATGTACTTGTTATGAAACAGTGCAGTGTTACATAGCAGTAACCATTTGCACTTTTTCTTTCTTTGGTAGTCTATTTCGGCGAATGCTTAGTTTTAATTAGAAAGACGCCATTATGCTACATGTGCGACCCTTTGATTTGAATGCATTCGAGAATACAGTAAATCAACACTACCCTGATATTGCCTTTCTTCTACCAAAACATAATCCAAATTCAGATGACGAAAAAGGAGACGATGACAACTCAAGCACTTTCACTGTGAAAGACATATGGAGTGATTTTAGGTCGGCTAATCGAAGCCTTCTACGATATTCTGGCAAAATTATTTGTCACATACCTTATTTCAATTCAATAACATGACCAGGGCACTCAGTTATTCAGAGCGTCACTGCGCTTCGGTCGACCACCTCATAAATCGGTCCAAACACGCACACACACGCACACGCACACGCACACACGCACACACGCACGCACGCACACGCACGCGCACACGCACGCACACGCACGCGCACACGCACACACACACACACACGCACACACACACACACGCACACACACACACACGCACACACACACACACACATACACACACACACACACAAACACACACACACACACACACAAACACACACACACACACACACACACAGAGACAGAGACAGACACACACACTAGATTGTACGAGCACGCGTGCGCGAATAGTACATGCAGGTTTTTGATCTAAAGCAAGAGTCACATGGCCTCTAAGAAAGACGCCGTGCTCTCGCCATCTCGCAATAAAGAGTCTCACAATGCCTCACAGATAGAATAACATTATCTAGTGTTTGCTGTTTGCTTCATCAACGCCTCTGGAAAGGCATGATATGTTTTCCACTAGATATACATAGTTGTCCATTTTTAGAGCTTTTGAAACTTCTTGTGTGTGTTTTTAGCGGCGATGGCTGCACTATCCCAGCCTTTTTCGACGTATTTTGAGGCTTCCCAAATGCGCCTAAAAATCGCCGAACGGGCTCCTTTTCATCGTGACACCTGTTGAAAAAAAAATGCGTTAAAGGGGCGCTGAAACACTTTTTCAAGTAACCATGGAATAAATTCACTAAAAGAGCTGATTGCCTCACGAATTCAACGCCGAAAAAATTTTCACAAATTCAACGCCGAGAAAATTTTAAGAGGAAATGGAATGACTTAGGTTTGTCGTATTCTGCAATGGAATGGAAAGAAAAAACTTTATTTTTAATGAAAAAACTTTATTTTTATTGAAAAAAAACTTTATTCTTCAATTGCATTATCTTTTCTCTCGTCCCGATGAAAGCGCAGAAAGCTAAGGAGGGAGGAGTGGCAGGGGTAAAGAAACTATACGTTACTCGGTCTCGTAACCTTGAGCACTTTTTTTTTCTTCGAATGCGAAAGTTTCTTCAGTGTGATCGCACGCGCACGCGTGGACAAGTAGCGGCCTCCCGCGGCGATCTCTGTAACTTGGCTTTTCACTCACGGACGATTTTTCGCTCACTACCAACGTGACCAACGCCGACGGCGGGGTTTCTGCGACACGAGCTCTCTAACGCTCTCGCGTTAAAACCATGCGCACGCTAGAATCTTGTGCGCTCTGCTGTCTGCTACCGTCTCCACCACCGCCACAGAATTTCCAACTTCAACCTCAACTTTAGTATTTCTTCTAGTACAAACAAGAAACATCCTCCGGGGCTAAAAGCTTCCGTCAGCCGCCTGGCTGTGCCCGGGAGGCGTTGTATACATCACAAGGCGAGCAAAATACGTGCTCAATTCCTTGCGAGATAATTTAATAGCGTGAATATATGATTGTTTGGTGTTTTCGGTAAATTGTGTTTGAAAAGTTGCAGCTTATAATCAGTGCGAAGACGCGGGCGGTTCAGGGTTTCTTAGATGTACAGGTAGGTCGTGGTGTTTCAAGGTTCCTACGGGTGTATAGATTAACCTCTGTATCCTTCTTTGCAAAGAAAAAATACAATGATGCGCGCCCTCTCGCGTTAACCAGGCGCGCGAGGTGATACTCGTTCATCTCGATGGGGAGGACAGTGATTTGGACGGCCGATGTGCGCGCCCCCGCACCTCCCCCTCCCCCAGTGGTGACGTGTGCCCCCCGCGATATGCGCACCCCAAACGGAGGAGCGGGTATTGAGGAACTCTATAGACTGCCGTAGAGAAACATGCCGCGTGGCCGCCATCTCGGAGGCCATGGCTTCTACATGTTTAACGATTTACTCCCGTACTCATAAACGCTCCTTGACTTGAAAGCACCTTCATACAGCGCGTTTGTACTCCCTTGGCATCGCCTAAACACAGCGCGTTCAAAACGCGTTTGTAGTGCATTGAAGTTACTGGCAAGTCAATCGGCGTTTCTGATTACGGGGATTATATCCTTGACACTCTACTATGGGAGGGCAGAGAGCTGTCTCCGCTTCCAGCCAAAGTCGTTTAGGAAAAAGTGGCCAACAATTTAGACTACTCGTTACTCTCCTATTTAAGAGCTGAAATCCGTCCCGTGGGCCTCGAAATTAATGAGGCCGCATCGGAAAAAAAATTATAGAGAAAGCGAACTGCTTGCCCTATATGGGAGTAGCTGACTAAAAAAAAAGACGTCCAACTACTGCCGTATGTGTGTTTATAAAACGTAGTTTACGATTTAGAGTAGTCACTACTCTACTATGGCAGAGCTGAAAGCTGTTCCTTGGGCCTCACACAGTCGACTGCCGATTGTGTGTTTAGAAAAGGTGGTTAACGATTTGGAGTACTAGGTACTCTACTTTTGGAGAGCTTAAAGCCGTCCCGGGGGCCTCAGCAAACACTCCAATGACGAATGCGTGGGTTTAGAGAAATTGGGTAACGATTTAGAGTACTTGGTACTCTACTATGGGAGAGCATAGCGCGGTCCCGTGGGCGTTAAAAGAGAGAGTCACTGTCTCTCAGAAACTGTTTAGAAAAAGTTTATTCTCTCATGGGACGCAACAAAGCTAAGGGACAAGCGTCTGTATAACAGGCACAATAACAAACAAAAGACAAAGCACAACATACATTACACATTTAAACAAAAGTTTCCAAGTCCGTAGGATGTCCATAGTCCATAGTACTAATAACTATACATACACTACATAAATACATACATACAGTACACATAAACATAAATATACATGCACTACAACACTACATGTTGTATCTACAATGCGGCTTTCAAGAATGTCCACATCGGGACAAACCTGCTGCGCGTGTCGATAAAATGCTACTGCCGTTGAGTAAAATGCAGGCACGTTAAGTGTTTGCGGCGCAGAATTAAGCCGTGCATGTGGTAGTAAATAGCGTAGTTTGATGCCTAAGAAATAACAGGCAAGATCACGCGCGGGGCACTAATCACCATGCAACAACCGAAGTAAGAATCGTAGAGCAAGCAGCCGGCAGCGAACAGAGACGGATGGGAATGCGAATCCACCGCAGTTTCTCGGTTGCCCAAGAGCTGCTCGGCAAACCAGCTCTGTTCCACCCGACCAGAAAAAGGAGCCAATGAGGAATTGCAACAACCTGGTGATTCGTAATGGGGGCTGTAAGACATGAGATATGTACCATGCACGGCCGCAAAACACCGTCTGTGCTAAATACCTTCTTTCGAGCATCGGTAAATCATTCTCTTGTGCTTCTCGGACGTGTCGTTTTACATCTTCGACTACTGAATTCCACAAGGAGGCTGATATGCCGTAGCAAGTATAATCAAGCCCCAGAATGCGAATAGAGTCACTTTTTTGAAGACCGAAAACGGAACTTAAACACGCGTCTGGGGAACCAATGAATAAATATCGACATTTGAAAAAATTTAACGCAGCACCTCAAATCGTGCCATACGTTGTAAAAAGTCGTAGGCTACGGGATAAACTGTCCTCATTCTTCAAATACAACGTGATGTCATCAGCAAATGCTGTCACTGTCACGGTACCACTACCTGGAAGAGGAAGGCCTTTAACGTAAGTGTCAGTGATTAGCGATTGATGAAATGGTTCGAGGCTGAATACAAAAACTGCAGGGGATAAAGGACACCCCTAGCGAACACCACGGGTAACCGGAAATGGCGCACTCTCTAAACCATCAAGAAACAACGTACTGCGTATCTTTCGGTATGCGTTTCTGAGAAGCTCAACGAAGTTTTGTGAGAAGCCAAACGCTGCCATTACGCTAAATATAAAGCTATGTTCGAGGCGATCGAATGCCTTTTCCTGGTCAAGTGAAACCAAGAGTCTCCGAGCTGATCTTGTTAACGTGTACACAACTATATCGCGCGTAAAAAAGGAAAGACTGTGGATTTCTCTTCCAGGAATAGAGCACGCCTAATGATGACCTATTAAGGAGGGCGTCAGGCCTCTCAAACTCCGAGTGATAACTGCCGCGAAAGTTTTATAATCAACGTTGAGGAGCGTTATTGGTCGCCACTCCTCTGGGCGAATTGACGAAGGGTCATGTTTAGGTATTAAAACAATTCGACCTTCGCGAAAGCTATCAGGAAAATCGAAGTTCTCGAAACAGCGGCAAATGACAGAGGTGAAAAGAGCACCAAGGTCGTCCCAAAACGTTAAATAAAACTCAACAGGCAACCCATCCGGCCCGGGGGCCGAGCCACGCTTCATGGAAGACAGTGCCTCTTTCACTTCGTCAGCTGACGGACTTGTGCACAGTTGTTCAGCTACTTCAGATGAAATTTGAGGTAGCCTACTTAACATTGTGGCTGTCTCAGTGGTACTGCGATGTGATGACATTGTCGTACGAGGCATGTTGGCAAAGTGAGCTAGGAAAACTGATTGATCACGTGTCGGCGGCAACGCAGTGTGTAAGAATCTGGCCGCCGGAGTTCCTAGTCGACTCGACGGGTTGAGAAGCGAGCTTTTCGCAAAGCGTAGAACCTCAGGGTGAGCACATGGATTACGTCTGCAACGCCAAGCAGCCGCTGTCAATGACGAAGCTGCAATGAGGCGTTGAAAACGACCCCTTAACTCTCGCTGTCATGTGCGCATCAAGGGAGTTAGTCGATCAACCCGAAGAGCAATACGCAGCTTTGTGGCAGTGTCCGCTAGTTCTTCGGACGTACGGCGTCTAAGGGCTCGCCCTGCTACTGAGCAGTGTAAACACCATTGTGTCCTGAGTGTGTCCCGCACCTCCGGACCGCATCCCAAAAAAGAGGCACGCAAACTTCTAGATAAACTGGAGCGTGTACGCGCGTCGTGCAGAATGCGGATGTCAAGACGCCAAGGTTTCACTGATGATGAAAAGGGAAAGTGAGCCTCGAGCGTCACTGGTCGGTGGTCTGATATATAAACAGGCGATGATGGTAATGTTACAACATCAGAGTGCGATACGTAAGAAGCTAGCGCGCTCGGCACATAGAAACGAGCCAAACGACTAGACGAAGTGCTACGCCGCCAAGTCCAGGCATACTGTGGTCGATGCACTAGTCTGTACGTATCTACCAAAGAGAAATGTTGCACTAGGCGACGCAGCTCTCGCGCGTTCCAATAAGTGCGCCCCATCTTGGACCTTGCACGTCAGCTCGCGTCTCTAATACACCAATAAAGTCTCCAGTGAGTATGACATGACGACCGTCTAGAAAATACACGTCCAGGTCACGGAAAAAATTGTTAGACATCGCTGCTTGAGCTGGCCCATAAATACACAAAACACGCAGCTTCAAAGATGATAGGACGCAGTCAAAAGCCAATACCCGTCCGAACCCGTCATAGAAAACATGATGATTGCGCAGAAGAGCGCGGTTAAAAATAATTATTCCAACTCTAGAGAAACGAGATGTCGCGAAGGAAAAATAACAGTCTAAATTAAATGCGCGTTTGAATGCACAAACGTGGCCAATGGTGAAAAAATTTGTTTCTTGTAAACACAGAATATCACAATGTTCTGCGAGGGCTATGCTGATATACCTCGGCTTGCTTTACTGGGTTACGGAACCCTTGAGCATTTAAAGAAAGAATTTTCAGGGTGTCAGCCATATTGAAAAAAGATGGGTGACTGACCTGGTCGTGTTTTTCGATTCGGTATACCCTGGGGATCTGTCCGGGGGAACTGGAGTACGTACACTACACAGCACAATTCGGCCTTCTAGAAGAGGGTCGAGGTTTCTTCGGTTGCTGGAATTCGCAGCGACTATCTTGGGTGCCGTCCGAGCTGGTGCCAGACTTGAGAGCACGCTGGACCTCTCGCGGGGCTTGCATTTCCAAGTCACATCCATCTAGGCTACAAGAGAGTCCGATGCTACTGTCGACTTCTAGGCTGCAGCTGCTGTCTGACGAATCAGATGGTGGAAGGGCTGCGGCGTTAACGTTGTCGCCGCCTCCAACGACCTCGATCTCGGATTGCTTGTCGAGGGGGAGGGGGGGTTAGAAAAAGTGGGTAACGATTTAGAGTACAGGGTACTCTACTATGGGAGAGCTTAAAGCCGTCCCGGGGCAAAGCCAACTATTGATGATGCATGGCTGTAGAGGGCAAAGTAGGCGAAGCAAACACAATGCCCTACCAGACTTCAATCAAATGTGCCTCCAAGGGTGCGCTGTCCACATATGTATTCGTAGGCAGTTTCCTGCAATACCTTGTGCTTTCTTTGTCACCTAATTGTCAGTGGTCAACTTTTTGTTATATGGAAATTTCAACTTTTATCCAGGCAACTTGTCAGTTTACCTCGCTGCAGTTCAGTGGTGCCTTAGAAGTGTAGCAGTTTGGGCTAGTGTCTATGACATAGCGTAAGTTTTAGCGCGAAAACAGAACGACGCTCGTGCCCTTCTTGTCTCTTTGTCGTCGTTCTGTTATCGAGCTATAACTAACGTCCATGGTGCCATTTAATGTTTGTTTGTCAACTGTTGTTTTTGAATGTAGCAACAAAGTGCTGCAGTGCTAATCCCGTGGATGGCGATCCCATTCCGGTCATGCGAGAGGTGAAAATTAACGAGAAGGCATTGCAGAGGGCGAAAGAGAGAAAGAAAGGAGGGAAGGAAGGAAGGAAAGAAAACAACAGAGAGCTAATACTTTTTGTGTCAACGTGTGTTACCTACACAGCTTCGTTGCCTGTACTTAATTTAGGCTTTGAAGTTCCGTTGCGATTCCTTTCCGCTCTTATTATTTTGCCAGCGTTGCTTGTGTGCGTGAAATGCTCGCCGGCGACAGACACCAGAACCCGCTCCGCATGTCTCTTATTACTTAAAGAGCACGGTATAACATCTCCTTAGCCCGAAAAAAAAACAAAGAAAATAATAAATTTAGCAATACAGACGAATCGGTATCAATTTCCGTAAACCACGCACTGGTGGGAACCTAGGCTTATTGCATATCCGAGTTCAGTGTTATGGTGTATAGCTCGATGGACGAAACATCAAAGTACTGTGTGCACGTTAGTATGTGTTTGGTTATTCACCGTCAGCAACCTTGGCTTGACACGAAGGGCACCAATAGCGTCCTTTTCTTTAGTACCTGTGGAAAGCAGAGCAGTTTTTAACAGGTTACATAAGTGAAATTAGGTAAATACTGCTTGAAACCCGCATATTTGGATTACGGCGTAGGATTGCGTTAGGTGATGACACTGCGCCCGTCTCCGCGTCTAGAGCATGACCTTCTGTACTCCTGACCTGCCCAGCGAGCGAAGCGCCAGCACGCCCTTTCTGGTATTGGCGCCTGCCGCTATGCGTCTTGTGGCGCTGCTACTTACCCCATCCGCACCGGTTGCTGGCGTCCGGAACATGGGCCGCCGCGCTTTTTTTTTTCGTCTGTTCGTGCGACGCTGGGAGAAAAGCAGCAATGTTTGTTTACGCGTTATACACTCTGAACGATTAAAAAAATAAATAAAAGCCTCTTTTTGAATAAATTTTGTATATTGACGAAGAGTATAATGACGATCTTTTGCTACCGTCTCCTCGTGCCCAGCTGCGATAGAAGCGTGCTGGTAGGTGCAGTCTGTACACCAGCGAAGCGAGGTTTCTTGATGCAAATTAACCAGCACGATGGTGTGTGCTGCGTGCCTTTCTGCGAATCAAGGCAAGGGAAGACTTCTGATGTGACTTTTCATGAGTTTCCAGTGATCGAGGTTGGTGACAAATGGATCGTGACTTCTAGAAGGGTAAGTCTTCCCAATTAGGCGTTGTCTGGCATGCTGAAAATGTAATATGGGTGTTAAATGACTACGTGTCTAAAAGAGTGAGTTGCTGGGCTGGTTGGTGGTGCATGACAGACAGAGACGCATATTAGCGCAAAAAAAAATAAACCAACAACCTCAAGAAAGTAAATGACAACGTGCTATACTCACAACTTTTTATTAGCGAAAAAAAAGAAAAGATGACAAGAGTGCACATATGGAATCCTTGTCACTACATGTGGTTATCTACCAGGTTTTCAAACACACCCATTGTGGGAAGAAGCAGCTTCTTCGAGATTGCTTTGGTAGTTTAATTACATTACCAAAAAGAGCAGAGATCGTTGCATAAGTGAATATGTATCTTCTGTCGCTTCATTAGTTTGACCTCGAACTTGAATTTATGTGCTACCGCGTCTGATATAAACGTGTTAGTTTACCCGTCTACGCGCATGCATGACAAAAGGATATATATACAAGAAAACTTTTCTCCTAATGAAAAGTTGTGAGCAGCGTGTGTCCTTGTCTTCTTTCTTGTGGTCATCCGTTTTATTTCGTGCTAATGTATCTCAGCGAGTTACGTGTGTCACATGGTTAACGAGGTGAAGTCATACGCTCACTTCACAACTGTGTTTATTCACTTCACCACCATGGTATAAACTTCTAATTGCATGGTATACTCCTTAGAAAAGAACAAGAAATTTTATATTTTATTCACAATATTTCACTGAATGTTCATCTTCCTTTCAAGGTGCTGGCAACGAGGTTTAGCTCCCAAATGACAGGTCGAAGGTGTGCAGTGTGCACTTTGCTCCAACCTACTATAAGCCGGGACTAAAGATAAAAAGACTGAAAGCGCATGCTTTGCCGTCATGTTTCCACACTACCCAAAGTGCATGGTGCCGCCCGTGGCAAAAGTCCGCCGCACCTTGAAACGTTCAAATGTTCAGGAACATGGACCCTGCCCAAAGAAAAAAAGTGACCAACAATGTTTAACGCTTGTCATCTCTCCACGGCTCTTGCATACGAATTCGACCATTGAAAACGAATTTCAAGGAAAGGCATGTAACAGAACACAATTTTTTAATGCAGGAAGAAAACAGGTTCAGCACCGGCGCGCAGCAGAGCTTGACATCAAGCGACATATGTCATCAGTACCATCATCAAACACAACTTCGGGACCATCCTCAGACTTCATCACCCTCTCGCCGAATTTGAACGCACAGAACCACCTGAAACTGCACCTGGTGACAAAGTAAAAAAAAAAAGATCGACCGACGCTCATTGACTACGCAAACAACTATAACCAGCCAGAAGATGCGCCGTGTGATGATTTCCGCAAAATCATCGCACCGGAAATGCCAAACCATGGCAAGGAATAATGCTGTATTGAAAGCGCAAATAGCCAAGCTGAACCGTTAATTTGCAGAGGTTAATCTGCTCTCCAAAAGAGCAAACGCTGCAGTCTTGCAGGTAAAGTTGTTTTGTGTTGTTGTTTGCTGTTTCGTTTCAAAACAGTTACAGAGTGTTTTTTATTGATTATTCATGTACCTGCGATCTACATTTGTCTTTTGAGACAAAGGTATTTATGCGCAAAATTCTCTGTATTGGGTTGTTTTCTATGCGCGCTGGATGCCGCGGCCACTGCTAAATGTCGTAGTCCTTGCACCTTCTCCAGACAGTAAATTCAATCCAGCTGAGTGTGCCACAACAAGTCTACAATTGTATACACATATAGCCGGTATCATGAGTTAAATAAACATTTCGAGGGCCTGAACTTTTTACAACCTGTCTCTGTCATCGTTCTTTCTTATTCTGCGCGCTGATACATGTGTTTGTATCTGATTTGCGGTTCTATGTGCTAGAGCCGCGAAAACATATATGCAGAACAAGAAACACAGATATATGGCACGTTCAAACATACAGAACAACTTACGGCACGCAAACCCTGAAAAACCAGCTTCCGCGACTGCTCAATAGCTTCGCAGCTAAAAACGCACCCCTTGAAACATTGACAAATAAAGAGTTGTTATCATTTTTTCTTTCATAATTCCTGTCATCTGTTTGCTCGCGATTTGTGTGCCTTAAAAGTGTACTTCCTTGTATTGTGTCGTTCACTTTCCTTTTTCTGTTATATTATGCACATTTGGTTGTGTTATATTATGCACATTTGGCGAATCCTTGCTGTTCGCCAAGTTAGGGGTCAGCAGCTCAGTCAAGCTGTTTTTTTTTTTATTGGAGTTTTCATTGGAACGATCCGCGGATTTTGCAGCTTTTACTGTGGGCCCCTGTCATCATGTACACAATGATGATGAAATAAACGTATTATATTATTATTATTATTATTATTATTATTATTATTATTATTATTTGAAAAATAATGCACTGAAATGGCAACTAAAATGCAAAAGAACATACTCAAAGTCACATGAAATAAAATGATTCAAGATACCCGTCACATTTACTCAAACCGTTATGAAACTCTTCTCAAACCGGCGGCAACCCATGCATTTCCATGCATACACCGGCGCTCAGCTGGGGAACTCAAGCGCCCCTAGGCGGCGAAGTTCGGAATCCGAGGCGGCGCAGGCAGCTCCGTATACCGCCGCCAGCTGGGCAGGTCAGGAGTACAGAAGGGCAAGGTCTAGAGTGTGTTCACCGCCATGACTGTTTCCTTTTGATGCGACAGTGGCGCTCACTGGGGAGGGACTCAGATCCGCGTGTAGAAGATTTTTGCTGTGGAGCCTCGCTTGTTTATTTTGCTCGATATGCAGATGTACGTCTATGTCAATAAATAATACACAGTGACTCTATTGTTGGTTTCCTAATTTTGTATGCAGCTTAGTGGCTAACAGCGTTTTTGTCATATCAATGCTCCGACAGCAACAAACGTTGGCCTCAATAGCATTCGAATTTTAACGCAACACACTAAAGAGCTCGTTTCGACAAAATTCCGATGTCCGCGGCGTCGTCATCTTTGATTAAGCAGAAAAAAGCAGCGTTGCCCTTGAAAAAAAAATTGAGGAGTCTACAATAAGGATAGCAGGCCACGGGCAAAGGCCCACAAGCTGTTAGAGAGCGATAGTCTGTGGGCACGTGTTTGTTCGTGTATGTGAGTGCATGTGTGCTTGTGTGTATATGCGCGTGTGTGGGGTGGGGGTGGGGGGTGGATATTGTTGTCACGGGACGAGAGAGAGCTAGAGTAACCATTCTATATTTACTTGAGAAAGTGTGTCAGGGTCCCATTAAAGAACACGGTCGAAATTTCCGTAGCCAGTTCACTACGGCGTCTTTCAATCATATTGTGCTTTGGGACCTAGAACCCTGTATATAATAATAATAATAATAATAATAATAATAATAATAATAATAATAATAATAATAATAATAATAATAATAATAATAATAATAATAATAATAATAATAATAATAATAATAATAATAATAATAATATAATAATAATAATAATAATAATAATAAAATTAATAATAATATATTAACAATAATAGTGTTTTATTACTTCAACAAGTATATTTTATTATTATTATTATTATTATTATTATTATTATTATTAGATGTGTGTCATGTAATAACATAATGACATGTCACGCTCATGATGTGCACGCGGCCGTTTCACCAGCTTCACTTACACCAGATGTGGTATTACGTGACGTGAATGGAAGATGAAGGTATATGGCTAGTGCAAACATGAAAACTATGAGATGCGTATCATGTAAGAACATGACTACATCCAACGGTCATGATGCGCTCGCGGTCGTTTAGCCAGCTTCACTTACACCAGATGTGGTATTACGTGACGTGAATGGAAGATGAAAGTATATGACTAGTGCAAACATGAAAACTATGAGATGCGTATCATATAAGAACATGACTACATCCCACGCTCATGATGCGCTCGCGGCCGTTTCACCAGCTTCACTTACACCAAATGTGGTATAACGTGACGTGAATGGAAGATGAAGGTATATGACTAGTGCAAACATGAAAACTATGAGATGCGTATAATGTAAGAACATGACTACATTCCACGCTCATGATGCGCTCGCGGTCGTTTCACCAGCTTCACTTACACCAGATGTGATGATACGTGACGTGAATTGAAGCTGAAGGTCTATGGCTAGTGTAAACATGAAAACTATGAGATGCGTATCATGTAAGAACATGACTACATTCCACGCTCATGATGCGCTCGCGGTCGTTTCGCCAGCTTCACTTACACCAGATGTGGTATTACGTGACGTGAATAGAAGATGAAGGTATATGACTAGTGCAAACATGATATTCATGAGATGCGTGTCATGTAAGAACATGACTACCTGTCATGCTCATGATGTGCTCGCGGTCGTTTTACCAGCTTAACTTACACCAAATGTGCTATTACGTGACGTGAATGGAAGATGAAGGTATATGATTAGTGCAAACATGATAATTATCAGATGCGTGTCATGTAAGAACATGACTACATCCCATGCTCTTGATGCACTCACAGTCGTTTCACCAGCTTCACTTACACCAAATGTGGTATTACGTGACGTGAATGGAAGATGAAGGTATATGACTAGTGCAAACATGATAATCATGATCTCCGTGTCATGTTAGAACATGACTACATGCCACGCTCATGATGCGCTCGCGGTCGTTTCACCAGCTTCACTTACACCAGATGTGGTATTACGTGACGTGAATAGAAGATGAAGGTATATGACTAGTGCAAACATGATATTCGTAAGATGCGTGTCATGTAACAACATGACTACTTGCCATGCTCATGATTTGATAGCGGTCGCTTCACCAGCTTCACTTACACCAGATGTGGTATTACGTGACGTGAATGGAAGATGAAGGTATATAACTAGTGCAAACATAATAATCATGAGATGCGTGTCATGTAAGATCATGACTACATTCCATGCTCATGACGCGCTCGCGGTCGTTTCACCAGCTTTCTTTACACTAGATGTGGTATTACGTAACGTGAATGGAAGAAGGTATATGACCTGTGCGAACATGATAATCATGAGAATCGTGTCATGTAACAACATGACTACATGCCACGCTCATGATGTGATCGCGGTCGTTTAACCAGCTTCACTTAGATCAAAAGTGGTATTAGGTCACGTGAATGGAAGATGAATGTATATGACTATTGCAAACACGATATTCGTGAGATGCGTGTCATGTAAGAACATGACTACATCCCATGCTCATGATGCGCTCGTGGTCGTTTCACCAGCTTCACTTACACTAGATGTGGTATTACGTAACGTGAATGGAAGATGAATGTATATGATCTATCGCGAACATGATAATCATGAGTTGCGTGTCATGTAAGAACATCACTACATGCCACGCACATGATGTCCACAAGGCCGTTTCGCTGGCTTCAGACACACCAAATTGAGCATTACGAGACGTGAATGGAAAGGAAAGGTATATGACTGGTGCAAACATGATACTCATCACATGCATGCGTGTCACGTAAAACATGACTATATACTAGCTCACAGCGCTTTCGCGGCCGTTTCGCAACCTTCACATATACCAAATGTAGCATTACGTGACGTGAATGGACGAAGAGCACTAATCAAAGGCGCGAATATGAGAATAACGACACGGAAATCATGTACGGCACAATTTATGACCACCTCGTATAACGTTCTGCTGATTTTATTGCGGACGATTCAACCTTTCTTGTTGCCCCGCCGCGGTGGTCTAGTGGCTAAGGTACTCGGCTGCTGACCCGCAGGGCGCGGGTTCGAATCCCGGCTGCGGCGGCTGCATTTCCGATAGAGGCGGAAATGTTGTAAGCCCGTGTGCTCAGATTTGGGTGCACGTTAAGGAACCCCAGGTGGTCTAAATTTCCGAAGCCCTCCACTACGGCGTCTCTCATATTCATATAGTGGTTTTGAGACGTTAAACCTCACATATCAATCAATCAACTTCCTCGTTCGTGCTTCGCATATCATCGATTCCCACTGTACGTGGGATCTACCAACTATTGTTATTATTATTATTATTATTATTATTATTATTTCTCAAAGAACTAATGCAGCGTATAGTTTGATTTTCTCATTTTTAATTCTCTTCAGCAGCACAAAAGTATTCCCAATTCCTGTGGTAACGCCTTAGATCTGTGTATTAATAAAATTCAACCTAATGAGGTATCACTCTTTCACATCTCTCTTGTTCGTCCTCACATTTTTCACCCACCACTCAAACTAACAATCTCTATTTCACCAGAATATAACAAGCTTTCCCAGAAAAATTGACAAAATGCCCATATCTGCCTTTAAGCGATGTGACTACATTGGCCCTTCTGGTTCTTATCAGAGCTTATAAGCGCACTGAAACAAAAAGATCGCTCACACAGGAAGTATAATCGTTCTTCATCAACTCATTTGAAGGGAGAATGCTGTCGTTTTCGTACTAATTGTAAACGCCTTTGTGAATGGGATCACAGGCTATATATTTCATTTTTAGAGAAAGAAAGGGTGGATCTGACGGGCCGGCTGAGTTTTGAAAGTATGTGCGCAAACGGGCGAGAAAAAGTGGTGAGTACTTCAGGATACTGGATCGAAATGGAGTAGAAGTTAACACCATTGCTGACTGTTTTGTCATGCATTTTTCGTCTCTTTATAAGTCTCCAGCCTCTGCAGTGCAGCTATAGTAACGGTCGACGGGTTAATGCAGTTTCACAGCTGATGCAGAGTCACTTGATGAAGATTCGATTCCCAAATGCATTAAGCGCTTCAAACCATACTTTTCAGCTGACCCAGATGGCTTCCCCTGTGCCTTTCTAAAAGCCTATGGCAGTGTTTTTCCAGTGTTTAAGGCTGGCTGTAAAAGTGACGTCTCGAACTACCACCCGATTTTCCTTCTTTGTGGCGTATCAAAAATCTTTGAACTTGCTCTTCACAAAATATTGTATTTTGATGTAAAACAATTCATTCATTGTGAATCAGCATGGTTTTCTCGCTGGCCGCTCAAATGTTACTAATCGTAAATATTTCATGATGCAAGTCTCCACGCCTATTTCGCAGAAAGGACAGGTTGGCGCTGTTTACTGTGACCTTAGCAAAACTTTCGATGTTGTCAGTCATTCGCTTCTTGTGGATAAACTTGCACAAGTTGGTTTTTCATTGTCAATCTCCTCCATAGCTATCTTCTTGTTAGATCATGTTATGTTGCCGTTACTGGCCAAACGTCCTCTTTGTATAAATCTACTATAGGGATTCCTCAAGTGTTTGTACTGGTCCGACTCCTCTTTTCAAAATATGTTAATTAGGTTTCTTCATTCATTCGGCATGCGCAACGTATTCTGCACAGCGTAGGCATCTTTCAAGGGTGTCTAAAGCTTTTTTTATTGGAATTGTGCTTCTTCAGTATGTGGCAACTCAACTTGTATCTCTTTTCCTTTTACATAAATTGTTCGCTATATACTCGAAAGAACATTTACCACTTGCGATTAGACATTCTAGCCATAGAAACTGCGTAACTAACTATGACGAGGAACATAACAAAAAGAAAAACGGCTTTTCGCGCTAGTTTGTTATATTCCATTATAACAACGCTCGTGTCATCCCTCCTTGCCTTCCGTTCCTCGCCTTCCGTTCCTCGCCTTCCGTTCGCGTTTCTTCCAGCAATTTTGCGCTTGCACTGCAACTCTTATTATAATAAAACATAACAAGCCTGTAATATTTTTTATACCAATCAAGTAAGTATACATATTACCCATCTTGTAGGCGCACACCGATAACGAAACATTCGTACCTGAAGTGTCGACACGTTGCGACATTGAAAATGTGTAAAACACTCAAGGCAACATATCAGAGTGAGACAGAGTTAGAGCTTCACGCTTTTTCGATTGATTACGTAACAAATTTAACAAAACTACTTGTTCTCCCAGCGCAAACTCTTTGTCGGAGTTATAAATATTTATTCCGATTCCAAATAATGCCCTCACTTCACAACTGGATCAACACAATCTGCCAAGCACCGTATAGCTGGCGGCATTATGAGACGCTTATCCCGATGCTTCGCCACTAAACTAGAACGCCGCCCTGCCACGGTAGTCTATTGTCTGAGGTACTCGGCTGCTGACCCGCAGGTCGCGCGATCAAATCCCGGCTGCGGCGGCTGCATTTGCGATGGAGGCGGAAATGTTGTAAGCCTGTGTGTTCAGATTTGCGTGCACGTCAAAGAACCCAAGGGGGTCGGAATTTCCGGAGCCCTCCACTACGACGTCTCTCATAATCATATGGTGGTTTTGGGTTGTTAAACCTCACATATCTATCTAAACTCGACCGCCGCTATATTATGAGAGCGATGTTTGCTTAGTCATCTCGGTGTTCAGTTATATGTACACGTTGGTTAGCTTTCAAGAGTCTTTACTCACGGGTTGAGAACATGAAGTATGAGGGGCTTGTTATGTTCGGACCTCGATTATATAGATTGCTTGGGGACTCACAATAAACGTTGCAGCCCTTGCTTCATTGACGTTGTTTTTGCCAGGCGAGTCGAGTTTGGCCCCTTGGCGATAATTATACCTGCGAACATCTATTTTTAATGAGGAAAAAAAAAAAACACCACAAGGAGGGAGCAGCTTGGGCGTTCGAAGGGGACCATGACGAACTTACCAAACAAAGTCAGTGTGTTCATACCATGGCCTCCGAGATGGCGGGAGCTAGGTGGGTTTCTCTCCGGCTGTCCCAATCGCACTGCGAGAGCGTTTTTAGAATGGGCTTGGCCAGCTGTTTTCTGTGCACTGCCGCGCTCCTTCGTATACGGTCGAATAGGCTGCCGCGCTATGGCGAAGCTTGCATGCGGCGAGAAAAAATAATGGTTTGTGCGTTATATAACTTCATGCTGATTTGGGAATGTCGATCCACGGTGCACGAAAAGCAAAGTCATTGCTTGGGCGTATACATTTTCCAATTGGCTTATTGTTTTTTGCTGCAGATTAGCGTGACCTACATTAAATCATTTATAGTTTTTATGCCTCTGCAAAAGATCCGGATGTTCTAAAAACTTGGTGTATTTCGAAAATTTCTAGGCTGTATAACGGTGAGGTCATTGGAAAAGTAAAAAAAAAAAGATATGACAACCCGATCATCAAGCAAAGTCAGAAGATTGCCGCGTTCTACGCTCACGGGTTTCAATCGAATAAAATGGCTATTCTTTTCTTTCCTTAGATGAAACGAGCGCTGGTTTTTATTCTAACACCATTGCAAAAATCTTCCCGATGAGCCACAGAAGTAGGATACTAGAACGAGGGTGCAGGTGGTCGCCAAACGTCTATGTTTTGTCTAGACTTAACATCGCCTGTTCTGCGACGTGCACGGGTGGGTTACCGGTATACGTTTTGGTCCCTTATGGTCACCCATTCGCACTGTGAATTTCACGGTATTCAGTGGTACGCAATCTGAGAACGAACATCGAAATGTTTTGCTTGTTCAAGAAGTACGCAACACGCGTTCAGAGTTTGATGTACCTGATATGAAACACTGCAGTATTACATAGCTGTAACAATGTGCACTCTTTCTTTATTTTGTAGTCTATTTCGGCGAGTACTTAGTTTTAGTTAGCAAGACGCCGTGATGCTACATGTGCGACCCTTTGATTTGAATGCAATCGAGAGTACAGTAAATCAACACTACCCTGATATTGACATTCTTCTACCAAAACATAATCCTAATTCAGATGACGAAAAAGGAGACGATGACAACTGAAGCACTTTCACTGTGAAAGACATATGGAGTGATTTTAGGTCGGCTAATTGAAGCGTTGTACAATATTCTGGCAAAATTACTTCTCACATACCTTATTTCAATGACATGACCAGGACACTCAGTTATCCAAAGCGTCACTGCGCTTCGGTCGACCACCTCATAAATCGGTCCACACACACATACACACACACACACGCACGCACACACACGCGCGCACACGCGTACATACGTACATACATATATATATATATATATATATATATATATATATATATATATATATGAGATATAACAGACAATAATGCCAAGGAATGTACAGGGGAAGTTAATAAAACCAATGGAATGTAAATAAGAAGAAAGAAAAGTGGATGAAGCATCGAACGCGTAATTCGAAGGTCGTAGGTTCGATTCCTGCTCACAGTTGGTAATTTTTTTCATCCACTTTTCTTTCTTCTTATTTACATTCCATTGGTTTTATTAACTTCCCCTGTACATTCCTTGGCATTACTGTCTGTTATATCTCATTATTATTGTGTTAAAAACACGAAAAAAACGAGCCCTTAGGTATACACTTCTTTCCCTTATTATATATATATATATATATATATATATATATATAATATGAGTGGTGCCGCCGACGTGCTCACTCACGGCGTTTCTTTTATAACCGCCGCAAATGTCTCACAAGCGTTTCCGGCCCACGCCACGCGCGTTCTTGTAGCCATTTCGATCAACGCTGCCATCACGCACTCCGCACTGTCTTCATGTCACGGCCACCGCAACGAGCTTGGGGCAAACTCGGCTGCCCGAGAAGCTTGGGCCATCCTGCATTGCACCCCTGTGGAGGGCTGCAGCGATTTTGACCACCTGGCAGGTTGTTGATGGAAAGAAAAACGTAGTGGTTGCTTCGACTTTGAACTTGGTTTTCAATAGTAGCGGTCGTTCCCCCCTACACATAGTCGCGCTCTTAGGCCGCGTTCACACTGAGCATTCCGGCCGCCAAAAGTGCTCCGAATCCGGTTCGGCGGCGCCGAGATCCGCCGAAAGGGCCCTGTTCGCGCCGATCGCTCTCGGACTGATTTTTGCGGCGTCTGCCGCCGAATCGGTCACCGCGGACCAATGGGAGCGCTAGTCAAGGAATGGCGGCCAAGCCCTACTCACTTGTTATGCCGCAGTGCACGTACCTGAATGTTGAAACCAACGGCAGTTTAACCTATACTCTGTGCCCACTTCGCCTCCGTATTTCGTGAAAGAGGAGACCGAGCTTGCTGTTGGCATGACTGAGCTTGTTGCGGTCTTGCAGAGCAAAACGAACCCACTAACGCCGCTAGCGGCGGTGGTTTTTCTGCTCTTCATGCATTACAAGACAGCCACTTGCCTGCAAAGTAAGCAGTACTGTCTTTTCTTGCTTCTTGCGCACGAGAATTGTTGAAGTATACACCACCGGATAGCGTAGTAGCGTTTGCGAGCCGCGACAACAACCGGGTGACCGCGCATCCATCCCGCGTTCGCCCCGTAGTAGATGGCATATTCGGCGGCGCGGGGCGCGTCCAGTGGGAACAACGCTGCATTATGGTGGCAGGGGAATTTCGGTCGCTGTAGAAAGCGGATGTTTCAGTGTGAACTAGGCTTTAGGCCAACCCCATATCCCCCCATGATGATGTGGCTCACAATACCTTCTGAACTGCTTTTCGCCCCAACTTTCACGACATTTTTTAATAGACCTCGGCCGATCCCTGCAGCATGCGACGGCCGCGGGGAAAGACTGCAGCGCCTCCAGTTGTCGCGACCGCCACGCGGCCCGCCTCTCCGGCGCAGCTTTCAAACCGCGGAGGATTGATTGATTGATATGTGGGGTTTAACGTCCCAAAACCACCATATGATTATGAGAGACGCCGTAGTGGAGGGCTCCGGAAATTTCGACCACCTGGGGTTCTTTAACGTGCACCCAAATCTGAGTACACGGGCCTACAACATTTCCGCCTCCATCGGAAATGCAGCCGCCGCAGCCGGGATTCGAACCCGCGACCTGCGGGTCAGCAGCCGAGTACCTTAGCCAATAGACCACCGCGGCGGGGCAACCGCGGAGGAGGAAGGAAGGTAAGGGAGGTTAAACCGAGTTTATTCAGGAGAGCCACAGGCTGTCCCAGTCAAGAAGCCGGCCATGTTTTGAATAAATTGAGAACTCTTTGGAGCACTACACGCACTCTGCTATACGACAGCCATAAACTGTCCCGGTCTTGTTTTAAAAAAGTGGGTAACGATTTGGAGTACTTCGTACTCCACTATGGGAGAGCGTAAGCAGCCGTCCCGTGGATCTCACGCTAGATGAGACCCTGGTGCCAATAATGGCACGCAGCTAATCTCAGCTACAAATGAGTGCTATCGACAAATACGAAAAACTACTTCACTTTGGGCCAAGCTATCCCGAAAAACCTCTGTGCTAATCCGGGTTTGAAAGGAAAGTTTTACTTCAAGTTCAAAAGTATTTTTTGTAACCTAAACATTACAAGCTTTTGCGAGGAAGTACATCATGCGTACACTTTATCTTTTAGTGAAACTTTAGTGGCCATCGTCGTCTTCATTGGCCGCCTATTTATAATAGCGCGCGCAGGTGCACGTACAAGCCCATGTGCCTTGTTCCGTTTGCGGCGCGCTCAACGGTTAGCAAAAAAAAATCACAGCATATCCACGGGGCAAATGAAGATGAGTGCGGACAAGCGTCCATTCATCCATCCATCCGTCCATTCCTTTGTCTGTCTGTCTGTCTGTCTGTCTGTCTGTCTGTCTGTCTGTCTGTCTGTCTGTCTGTCTGTCTGTCTGTCTATAAGTCTGTCTGTCTGTCTGTAAGTCTGTTCGCGCATCCGTCTGTGCATTTGTCCATGTGTCCTTCCGTGCATCCGCGCGTCCATTTCTCCGTCCGTCCATCTGTCTGTTTGCAGTGGCGTACGAACTCTTTCGCGAGTGAGGGGGGGGGGGCAAACAGTTTACCTCACTCGTCAGGCGGTACACACACACACACACGCGCGCGCGCGCGGAAGCTCGGACCACCCCGAGCGACTTGACTATGTCCTCTGCTGGACGAAGGCCCCTCCCAATGATCTCCAACCCACATTGTCCGGCGCGAGTTCATTCTGTTTAATGCCAGCGAATTTCTTAATTTCCTCGCTCAGCCTGACTCGCTGTCGTCCTTGGTCGTGCATCCCATCTCTTGGTATCTAATCCATTCCAACGCTCTAACTGACCGTCATTTATCTGTCCTCCTCACGGCACAGATTTGATCAGGTGCTTTTGGATTTTTAAAGACGAAAGTCTTTCTTGAGGTACCTCGACGCAATAATTTTTTTGTCTGTCTGTCTGTCTGTCTGTCTGTCTGTCCATCCATCCGTCCGTCCGTGCGTCCGTCCGTCCGTCCGTCCGTCCGTCCATCCATCCATCCATACGTTCGTCTGTCTGTCTGTCTGTCTGTCTGTCTATAAGTCTGTCTGTCTGTCTGTAAGTCTGTTCGCGCGTCCGTCTGTGCATTTGTCCATGTGTCCTTCCGTGCATCCGCGCGTCCATTTCTCCGTCCGTCCATCTGTCTGTTTGCAGTGGCGTACGAACTCTTTCGCGAGTGAGGGGGGGGGGGGCAAACAGTTTACCTCACTCGTCAGGCGGTACACACACTACACACACACCCGCGCGCGCGGAAGCTCGGACCACCCCGAGCGACTTGACTATGTCCTCTGCTGGACGAAGGCCCCTCCCAATGATCTCCAACCCACATTGTCCGGCGCGAGTTCATTCTGTTTAATGCCAGCGAATTTCTTAATTTCCTCGCTCAGCCTGACTCGCTGTCGTCCTTGGTCGTGCATCCCATCTCTTGGTATCTAATCCATTCCAACGCTCTAACTGACCGTCATTTATCTGTCCTCCTCACGGCACAGATTTGATCAGGTGCTTTTGGTTTTTAAAGACGAAAGTCTTTCTTGAGGTACCTCGACGCAATAATTTTTTGTCTGTCTGTCTGTCTGTCTGTCTGTCTGTCTGTCTGTCCATCCATCCGTCCGTCCGTGCGTCCGTCCGTCCGTCCGTCCGTCCATCCATCCATCCATACGTTCGTCTGTCTGTCTGTCCGTCTGTCTGTCCTTCTATCCATCCAGTTGTCTGTCTGCCTTCCCGTCTATCCATCCGTCCGTCCGTCTGTCTGTCCATCTGTGTGTCTTTCCGTCCATCCAGTTGTCTGTCTGCCTTCCAGTCCATCCATTCGTCCGTCCGCCCGGCCGCCTGTGTCTGTCTGTCTGTCTGTCTGTCTGTCTGTCTGTCTGTCAGTCTGTCTGTCTGTCTGTCTGTCTGTCTGTCCGTCCGCCCGCCGTAACGATACTTCAAAGAACCTCAAGCGATATCCCAAACGGCCAACCCCATCCGCAGGCGTTTCCCAAACTAAGATACTGGCTAGCACTGCTTGCTTTCTGATCGACACTGCGCTCTTTCTCTCACAAGGTTATCGCCTTCCGTTCCACTGTGTCAGGGTTGCCTTTAGATTCGCGAGTTCATGAGTTATTCTCGAATTTTCTACTCCATAGTTAGAAATGGCAAAATAGAATGGTTGTGCATTTTCTGCTTTCGTGACAGTGGTAAGCTACCGGTGATAAATTGCGAATGTCTACCGAGTGTGCGCACCCACCTATTCTTAATCTGCGGTGACGCTGAAGCTAAAAGACGTTTGAGTAATTCCCCGAAATTGTGCATCGCGTTTTTTTTCCCGAACAGACAATAACGGCTTACTCAGGCGAGTAATGCGTCGCTCCGCCTGAGAGTTCTGGAAGAAACACGAGTGCCGGCACAATCTTATCCACAAGTATGATCCAAAAGCAATGGCTCACAAGCAAACGTTACGTAGTAGCATTCTCGCAAGCTAAAGCGAAGCATCGCGAGCATGATTCGCCGCATTCGTCTTGGTGTGGCGCACGAGCCGTTATGCCTACTTAATCGGCTGCAGGGAACATGTCAGTAACTAGAAACACTCAAGTACTTGATGTTGCGCCTATTCAGCGTACGCAAGAGAACTTCAGAAATTGACCTCTTCGATTGGACGATATTTTAGTAGACCATCGTTGGTTGAGGTAAGGTTAGGTATTTGGCCTGACTTCAGCAGTGCAAATGCGGTTATAGCAGCCGTCGTATAACATTATTACAAGCCACCGGACTAGACGCACGTTTTTAGATTTCTCCCAACGTAACAGGACTATATTCTCATCGCCCTAACTTACCATTGTCATTCATCTGTCTTTCACTCGCTTGTCTTCCTCCCCAGTGTAGAGAACCAGGCCAGAGCAAACTGCAGCTCAAGCTGACCCCTTTGTCTTTCTGTAAAAAAATTATCTATCTATCTCTTTACATGTGCGGGATCCCCTGTAAATAATTGACCGCCTAGACAGGCATACTCTTCTCCCGATTCAATGGTTCGGTTGTCTATCTTGAATTTTCCCTCTTTCGCTAGTCTACCTAGCATTATCTTTGTCCTTTGCAATTTCGTCTTAAACCCTACGTTCATCCTTTCTCGGTTTAATTCTGTGATATCTCTCTTTCTGTATCTATCTCTTTTTGTGATTTGTCACCGTCATCGTTGAATAGCAAGATGTACTATGCAAGCCATACATAGTTGAGGCCCACTCCGTTAATCTGTATTGCTATTTCGTCCCGATCTTGTCGTTTGAATATTCCTTCTAGACAAGCAGTGAATAAATAAGGAGAGATTGTATATCTCCTTTGCGAAGTCCCTTCTTATTCTGGATTTTCTTGCTTTTATCTAGGACGATCAGAGTAGCTGTAGAATTCCTAATATATCTTATTAATGGCGCTGATTAAATGTGAAGAACATGGAAATTGGTTTAACTGGGTTATGAATGATATCCAAGTACATTTGTCATAGCTTTGTGGAACTTCTGTCATTATACCATGAAAAAAGTAATAACTGCAAACTCCACCTGTCGCAAACAGTATGCAACAGTGAACTTTAATTAGTTAACAGGCAGTTATTAAATAACATTTAGCCTTGAAGTATAGTTTAACGATATCGCTCACAGTGCGCATGTACAACTTTCCCCCTTCCCTGTCTCTAACAGCTTCTTGTTACTCTCACCACTTCTCTGCTACCATCTGTGTTTCATCCCTCCTAGCGGTGTAAGCAACCCGACTGCACTTGCGCGTCCCCTTCCCCATCTTTTCTTAACCACGCTCACCCCCTCACCTTGCAACGCCCACGCAGGCAGCGCCAACATTACTAGACTACGTAGGCATTTTTCTCCTCTAGGTATCTGTCTACGCGGCATTTGCAATCCAATTGCGCGTGCACGTCCCCTCCCCTCTTTCTCCTCTTCTACGCTCTCCCGCTATCACGCCTCGCAACGCGGGCGCAAGCAGCGTATGCTAGCGAGTTTCTTAGGAAAAAAAATTGGCCCCGAACTGCATGTTACACCGCAAATGTCGTCGAAAGACGATAGTCTTGCGTCTGGAGAGAGGTAACAAAACGTTTATTTGATGTTCTGCGCAAGAAAATCGGTGAATACTATTCTGGAGGCGCTGAGTTAGAGCACCTCAAGCGTGCAGCGTAAGCGAACGAGCGCATCAAGTTACTCTCTTTAAGTGATTATGTAAAAGAAAGGAAAAGAGAAGTGCAGTCTGTAACTGTCCATCACTGGGATTACACGTGAGACATGAGCGCTATTCGGCAGTTATCCTGGGAAACGGGGCGCGCGCCATGTGCGCCCGTCTCTGAGGTGTAGAACGGAAAGCAACGGGTAGGTGCCACCACCGTGTCGTCTTAACAAAGCTTTGGAAACACTTGCTGTTTCCTGCAAGCGTTGCATGGCCAGCGCAGCGTTATAAAGGCTACGATCCTTAAAATTACTTATGTATGCCTTTTCTTAATGAAAAATACACATACATAATATTGACGTGTTGTTATAGTGCCACAAATATGCGCAATAATTGCTTTTATTGACAATCGCACTAGTATGAACTCTGAACCTTGAGCAATATTAGTGGGCACTGCAGATAGGGTCGGCCGTTTGGAGAATTGTTAGGCCACTTTGGGGCCGTTTAGGGTACTGTTATTGGGTCGAAGGTCTCGAAGAAAGACTATCATCTTTAAAAGCACACTCTGCTCACGCTCTGCAACGGTTTACTGGCCACCTCGTATACATATGTCTCTCAGCGTCCATTAGCAGCGATTGATATGTTCCAGTACGGAACACCAGTCCATCATTGCGTGCTTTGCTCCTCCCCAGGTATGTCTCTTGCGCAACACCGTGATGACGTCAACGTCGCCGCCAGCGTAAGCGTTAGAGCCCGCTGCTTTGCATCGACGCAAGGTTCCCTTTAGCTGGAGATGTTGTAAATTTTTAATGGGCACTGGATCTTGACCTACATGGTATTCCCGTTCGCAGCGGGCACGTTAACTAAAAGCGGACTGTGTGTCTCTGTGTGCGATCGGAATATTGTGTCTCTCACCATTCATTAGGAGTGATTGGTATGTTCCAGTACGTAACACCGGTCCGTCAATGCGTCCTTGGCTCCTCCGCAGGTTTATCTCTTGCGCAACGCTGCGATGAGCGCCAGCGTCAACGTCGCCTCTAGCAAGCGTAAGCGCTCACTGCTTCGCATCTACGCAAGGTTCCCTTTGGGAGATGCTGTGTTTTTTTTTTCAAATACCACGGTGGTTCAGAATATCTAATGTTCTTGAAATCTATTTCTGTCAAACCTCCGAGCGAATGGCTCGGTAAAAAAATAAAAATACAGTTAGCTATACATACTTTTATTCATGGTGCAACAGAACGCGCGTTTAGCGTTATGCAAGCTTTGACTCCTTGAAGCTGCTCCTAGTAGATTTTGAAGTGAAGAATACATGAAATGCGACCAAAATATTTAGGGTATATGCCAAGCATCAACCACAAACCTGATGTAAAGAACGCTTTCTTTGATTCAGCATGACCGTGCTCCACCAAACACCACTATTACTTATGTAGTGCACCCAGCTTCAAATCTGTGCTCCCATAGTGATGAATATACGTGGGGAAGGTCAATATGTACAACCAGTGCGCCCAGGAACAACGCTAAAAATACAGATAGTGAACGCCACAGCCTCATCTTGCACAGCCCGTCGGACGATCATGAGTGCAGATCCGAGAGGCCACGTTATTACTGGGACCTGGCATACTTCTCACGTTGGTGGTGGTCATAAGCACGAAAGAACAGATCTCGCATACGACTGATCTAGTTGGTGAAAAATTATCACGGCACATTGAAAAACGTTTCGCTTGCGGCATGCGCAACGTATTCTGCACAGCGTATCTTTCCAGGGTGCCTAAGGCTTTCTTTCTTGGAATTGCGCTTCTTCAATCTGTGGCAACTCACCTCGTATCTATTTTCCTTTAACATGCATATTCGCTACATACTTGGAAGAACGATTACCACTTACGATGAGACATTCTAGCCTTATAAACTATATGTACCTAACTTTAACGAGAAACATATGAAGAAAAACGGCTCTTTGGGCTATTTCGTTATATTCCATTATAACAGCGCTCGCGTCGTCCCTCTGCTTTCCGTTCGCTTTTCTTCGAGCACTTTCGCGCTTGCACTGCAATCCTTACTATAATGGAATATAACAAGCCTGAAATATTCTTTACAGCAATCACCTAAGTACATAATATACCCATAACGAAAAATCCGTACCTGCAGTGTCGACGCATTGCGACATTGAAACTGTGTAAAACACTCAAGGTAACATATCAGAGTGAGACAGATTTAGAGCTTCGTGGTTTTGCCAATGCTTACGTAATCAGTTTAACAAAACTACATTGTTCTCGCTGCGCAAACACTTTGTCGGAGTTGTACACATTCAGCCCGATTCCAAATCATGCCCTCACTTCACTTCGAGATCAACAAAACCTGCCAAGTGCCGCATATCTGGTGGCATCATGAGACACTTATCCTGATGCTTCGCCATTAAACTCGAACGCCGCTACACATGAGAGTGACGTTCGCTCAGCCATCTCGGTGTTCAGTTATATGCACATATTTGTTAGCTTTGAGGAGTCTTTACATATGGGGTGAGAACTTCAGATACGTATGAGGGGCTTGTTTTGTTCGGACCTCATTATATACATTACTTGTCACACCGGCTTGGGAACTCACAATAAACGGTACAACCCTTGCTTTATCGACATTGTTTTTGCCAGGCGAGGAAAGTTTGGCTTCCCGGCGATAATTAGGCCCGCGAACCAATATTTTGCAATAAGAAAAAAAACATAACACCAAGAGGAGGGAGCAGCTTGGGCGTTTGAAGAGGACCTTGACGACGCTTACAAAAGTCAGGGTGTTTTTATCATGGCCTCCGAGATGGCGGCAGCTCGGTGGGTTTCTCTCTGGCTGTCTCAATCGAACGGCGAGAGCGTTGTCAGAGGTCGGCGTGGCCCGCTCTTTTCTCCGCACCGCGGCGCTCGTTCATATGGTCGAAAATGCTGCCACGCTGTTGGTGAAGTTTGCATATGGCGAGAAAGAAATAGTTTTGCGCTTTTATATAACTTAATGCTAATTTGAGAATGCCGGGCCAAGGCGTACGAGAAGCGAAGTAAATGCTTGGGCGTATATATTCTCAAATGGGCTTTTTTCTGCTGTAGATTAGCGACACCAATATTAGAGCATTTATAAGTGTGATTCCTCTAAAATAGATCCGTATGTTATAGAAACTTGGTGTACTTCAAAGTTTTGCAGGCTGTATAATATTGAGGGCACTGGAAAAGTAAAAAAAAATCTGACAACCCGATCAACAAGCGAAGTCAGAAGAGTGCCGCGTTTTACGCTCATGGGTTACAATTGAATAAAATGGTTAGTTTTTTTCTTTCTTTTTATGAATTTAACGCTGTTTTTTATTGTAACACCATTTCGAAAATCTTCCCGACGAGCCAGAAAAGTTAGATAATGAAACGAGGGTGCAGGTGGGTCGTCATGCGTCTATATTATGTCTAGACTCAACATCACCTGTTCTGCGACGAGCACGGGTGGGTTGCAGGTATACGTTATGGTCCCTTATGATCGCCCTTTCGCACTGTGAATTTTACGGTATTCTATGGAACGCAATGCAAGACCGAACATCGAAATGTTTTGCTTGTTCAATAAGTACGTAAGACGCATTCAGAGTTTGATGTACTTGATATGAAACAGTGCAGTGTTACATAGCAGTAACCATTTGCACTTTTTCTTTCTTTGGTAGTCAATTTCGGCGAATGCTTAGTTTTAATTAGAAAGACGCCGTTATGCTACATGTGCGACCCTTTGATTTGAATGTATTCGAGAATACAGTAAATCAACACGACCCTGATATTGCCTTTCTTCTACCGAAACATAATCGAAATTCAGATGATGAAAAAGGAGACGATGACAACTCAAGTACTTTCACTGTGAAAGACATATGGAGTGATTTTAGGTCGGCTAATCGAAGCCTTCTACAATATTCTGGCAAAATTACTTGTCACATACCTTATTTCATTTCAATAACATGACCAGGGCACTCAGTTATCCAGAGCGTCTCTGCGCTTCGGTCGACCACCTTATAAATCGGTCCACACACACACACACACATACACACGCACACACACACACATGCGCGCGCGCGCACGCACACGCACACACACACACACACACGCAACACACACACAACACACACACACACACACACACACACACACACACACACACACACACACACTAGATTGTACGAGCACGCGTGCGCGAATAGTACATGCAGGTTTTTGATCTAAAGCAAGAGTCGCATGGCCTCCAAGACAGACGCCGTGCTCTCGCCATCTCGGAAGCCATAAAGAGTCTCACAATGCCTCACAGATAGAAAAACATTATCTAGCGTTTGCTGTTTCTCTTCGTCAACACCTCTGGAAAGGCATGGCATGTTTTTCCACTAGATGGACAAAGTTGTCCATTTTTAGAGCTGTTTGAAACTTCTTGTGTGTGTTTTAGCGGCGATGGCTGCACTATCCCAGCTTTTTTCGACGTATTTTGAGTCTTTCCAATACGCCTAAAAATCGCCGAACGGGTTCGTTTTCATCGTGACACCTGTTGAACAAAATGCGTTAAAGGGGCCCTGAAACACTTTTTCAAGTAACCGTGGAATAAATTCACTATTAGAGCTGATTGCCTCACGAATTCAACGCCGAAAAAATTTCAAGAATCCTTCCAGTGGAAGTGGAATTACATAGGTTTGTCGCATTCTGCAATTGCATTATCTTTTCTCTCGTCCCGAAGAAAGCGCTAAAAGCAAAGGAGGGAGGAGTGGCAGGGGTAAAGAAACTCTACGTTACTCTGGTCTCGTAACCTTCAGCACTTTTTGTTTTTTCGAATGCGAAATTTTCTTCAGTGTGATCGCACGCGCACGCGTGGACAAGTAGCGGCCTCCCGCGGCGATCTCTGTAACTTGGCTTTTCACTCAAGGACGATTTTTCGCTCACTACCAACGTGACCAACGCCGACGGCGGGGTTTCTGCGACACGAGCCCTCTAATGCTCTCGCGTTAAAAACATGCGCACGCTAGAATCCTGTGCGCTCTGCTGTCTGCTACCGTCTTTACCACCGCCACCAGAATCTTCAACTTCAACCTCAACTTTAGTATTTCTTCTAGTACAAACAAGAAACATCCTCCGGGGCTAAAAGCTTCCGTCAGCAGCCTGGCTGGGCCCGGGAGGCGTTGTATACATCAACAGGCGAGAATATAAACATTTAAGTACAAAAAAATTTCACGCTGAGATGCATGACAGAGGTTGTTAAACATACGATGATACACATAATTGCACACATAGCTAATCACTCAAACAAAATAGGATCATTTTAATTATATCATTACACATAATATGCCGTATACATGCTTACATGTTAGCAAAATACGTGTTCAATTCTTTGCGAGATAATTTAATAGCGTGAATATATGAGTGTTTGGTGTTTTCGGTAAATTGTGTTTGAAAAATTGCAGCTTATAATCAGTGCGAAAACGCGGTTCAGGGTTTCTTAGATGTACAGGTAGGTCGTGGTGTTTCAAGGTTGCTAGGGGTGTATAGATTAATCACTGTATCCTTCTTTGCAAAGAAAAAATACAATGATGCGCGCCCTCTCGCGTTAACCAGGTGCGCGAGGTGATACTCGTTCATCTCGATGGGGAGCGCAGTGATTGGGACGGCCGTAGGGTGCCTCGATATGCGCGCCCCCGCGCCTCTTTCCCCCCCCCCCCCCCACAAGTGTTGACGTGTGCCCCCCGGGATATTCGCACCCCGAACGGAGAAGCGGGTATTGAGGCACTCTATAAACTGCCGTAGAGAAACATTCCGCGTGGCCGCCATCTCGTAGGCCATGGCTTCTACATGTTTAACGATTACCCCCGTATTCATAAACGCTCCTTGACTTGAAACCACCTTCATACAGCGTGTTTGTACTCCCTTGACATCGCCTAAACACAGCGCGTTCAAAACGCGTTTGTAGTGCATTGATGTTACTGGCATCGCATAAACTGGCATCGCCTTGGCATCGCATAAACACAGCGCGTTTAAAACGCGTTCAAATCCCGGCTGTGGCGGCTGCAATTCCGATGGAGACGGAATTGTTGTAGGCCCGTGTGCTCAGATTTGGGTGCACGTTAAAGAACCCAGGTGGTCAAAATTTCCGGAGCCCTTCACTACGGCGTCTCTCATAATCATAAGGTGGTTTTGGGACGTTAAACCCCACAAATCAATCAATCAATCAAAACGCGTTCGTAGTGCATTGAAGTTACTGGCAAGTCAATCGGCGTTTCTGATTACGGGGATTAGAGTCTTGACACTCTACTATAGGAGAGCAGAGAGCTGTCTCCGCTTCCAGCCAAAGTCGTTTAGGAAAAAGTGGCCAACGATTTAGACTACTCGTTACTCTCCTATTTAAGAGCTGGAAGCCATCCCGTGGGCCTCGAATTTAATGAGGCCGCATCGGAAAAAAATTATAGAGAAAGCGAACTGCTTGCCCTAAATTGGAGTAGCTGACTGAAAAAAAAAGACGTCCAACTACTGCCGTATGTGTGTTTATAAAACGTAGTTTACGATTTAGAGTAGTCACTACTCTACTATGGCGGAGCGGAAAGCCGTTCCATGGGCCTCACACAGTCGACTGCCCATTGTGTGTTTAGAAAAGGTGGTTAACGATTTGGAGTACTAGGTACTCTACTTTTGGAGAGCTTAAAGCCGTCCAGGGGGCCTCAGCAAAGACTTCAATGACGAATGCGTGGGTTTAGAGAAATTGGGTAACGATTTAGAGTACTTGGTACTCTACTATGGGAGAGCGTAGCGCCGTCCCGTGGGCGTTAAAAGAGAAAGTCACTCTCTCTCGGAAACTGTTTAGAAAAAGTTTATTCTCTCATGGGACGCAACAAAGCTAAGGGACAAGCGTCTGTATAACAGGCACAATAACAAACAAAAGACAAAGCACAACATACATTACACATTTAAACAAAAGTGTCCAAGTCCGTAGGATGTCCATAGTCCGTAGTACTAATAACTATACATACACTACATAAATGCACTAATCACAATATGGACAATGTACATAATGATATATGTGCAGAATTTACAAGACTTGGTGAAGATGTTAGAAAATATGTACAACAGCTAGGTATCAATATTCATAAAAGTTACATAACTTGCAGCGTTAGAATGAAGTGCATATATAGAAGAGCTCACACCAATATGGGACATACACAAACACATAAAAATAGTAAACACATACTCATTACATGCACCAATCAGACATTGACAGGTGACCTGGCTATAGGAACCAGGCCAGGTGGAAGACTAATCGAACCCGTCTGTCAACTACGGAAAGAAAGCGGCACGACCATTGTCGCAGAAATTCTTCCTCACCAAGAAAGAACAATTCCTCCGACAGAAACTATAAGAGTTCAGAGTAGAGGCGTTCCATAATCGGAAAAAGAGCACGACCGACGATGACCTGCCGCAACAGCTTCGCACCTATTACGCCAGAAACAAAAAGCTCCCGCAGCTATTAAAAGGCGTGCAAAGCGACTACGCGAGCAGCGACCAGATGTTACAAAGCGATTAACACCTAGGCCACGAAAACTAGTGTTAGCTGACTTCCCAAAACACCTTTGCGATGACACATTGCTGCAGCATATGCTTGGTTATAACCAGCAGGAGTCTATAGACTCCTGTAACGGGCAGTTAGGACAAGTGGAAGACGGGACCATGCCCCACCTCTCCAGTCTGTCCCGTGTTGGGAGTACTCTCCATACAAGAACGCCCCGATAAGGTCACGGAGGTGACCAGGCAAAAACAGTGGCGTTATCGTGCTCCACGAGACATGTCTCGATTGTGCTAGACGGGCTGGAGAACCAGAGGAAGCAGAAGAGCCGCTGTTGTATCTACAATGCGGCTTTACAAGAATGTCCACCATCGGGACAAATCTGCTGCGCGGTGTCGATAAAATGGCTACTGCCGTTGAAGTAAAATGCAGGCACGTTAAGTGTTTGCGGTGCAGAATTAAGCCGTGCATCTGGTAGTAATAGCGTAGTTTGGTGCCTAAGAAATAACAGGCAAGATCACGCGCGGGGCACTGATCAACATGCTACAACCGAAGTAAGAATCGTAGGGCAAGACCGGCAGCGAACAGAGACGGATGGGAATGCGAATCACCGGCAGTTTCTCGTTTGCCCAAGAGCTGCTCGGCAAACCAGCTCTGTTCCACCCGAACAGAAAAAGGGACCAATGAGGGATTCAACGACCTGGTGATTTCGTAATGGGGGCTGTAAGACATGAGATAGTACCATGCACGGCCGGCAAAAACAACGTCCTGTGCCTAAATACCTTCTTTCGAGCATCGGTAAATCATACTGTTGTGCTTCTCGGACGTTCGTTTTTTAACATCTTCGACTACTGAATTCCACAAGGAGGCTGATATGCCGTAGCAAGTATAATCAAGCCCCAGAATGCGAATAGAGTCACTTTTTTGAAGACCGAAAAAGGAACTTAGACACGCGTCTGGGGAGCCAATGAATAAATATCGACATTTGAAGATTTAACGCAGCACCTGAATCGTGCCATACGCTGTAAAAAGTCGTAAACTACGGGACTAAACTGTCCTCATTCTTCAAATAACAACTTGAATGTCATCAGCAAATGCTGTCACTGTCACGGTACCCACTACTAGAAGAGAAGGCCTCTAACGTAAGGGTCGCGATTAGCGAGTGAAGGAATGGTTCGAGGCTGAGTACAAAAAGTCGGGGATAAAGGACATCCCTGGCGAACACCACGGTAACCGGAATGGCGGCACTCTCTAAACCATCAATAAACAACGTACTGCGTATCTTTAAGTATGCGTTTTCTGAGAAGCTCAACGAAGTTTTGTGAGAAGCCAAATGCTGCCATTACGCTAAATTAAAGCTATGTTCGAGGCGATTGAATGCCTTTTTTCTTGTCAAGTGAAACCAAGAGTCCCCGAGCTGATCTTGTTACGTGTACGCAACTATATCGCGCGTAACAAAGGAAAGACAGTGGATTTCTCTTCCAGAAATAAGCACGCCTGATGATGACCTATAAAGGAGGGCATCAGGCCTCTCAAACGCCGTGCGATAACTGCCGAGAAATTTTTATAATCAACGTTGAGGAGCGTTATTGGTCGCCACT